>JABUQX010103572.1:0-55000 GCA_015478945.1 Trachelipus rathkii
TATATATATTATATTGATTTATATTAACATTATTTCATATTATATCTATATATATCTATCTACTATTACTATATATATATATTTATATATTATATTTACTATACCTATCTAATATTTATATATATTATTATATAATAATAATATATAATATATATCAATTAAAATTTTATAATACTTATAAATATAACTATTAATTTATATATAATATAATTATATAATTAATATAATACTAATAATATATATTAATCATAATATATAACTCATAATTTATCTAATATTCACTATATATATCATATACTATACTATTATATATAATATATACCCTATAATATACTCTGATATATATATATATTATAATCTATTTATATATATATATTATCATATAACCTATATATAAGATATCTGTAATATATATCATATATATCATTACTTTATATATATATATATTAAATTATTATATATATATATTAATATATACTTATTAATTCTATATTCCTTATTACTACTCTCTAATATATCATCATTAATCCATCGCTACTGTATATTTATATTATAGTCTTTGATGTCAGTCAGCGGCACTTAATTTCTATTCTAAATCAATTTCACTATATATATTAGGGGTACTATGAATATAATATACTAAGAGCTTATATTATATTATTAGTATTATATCTTCCAACTTTATTTTTACTTATCATTAATATATATACTCTATAGTCAAGTATGTATATCCTATTATATGCTGAGTCAAATTAAACAAATAACCTGTAGCTACACAGACGATTTTATAATTTTATCTTCGTCATTTCTAATGTTTTATTATTTCGCAATATATTTATGCGCTACTATATCACGCCGATATTTAATATTGTTATAGTGCTCTAATTTTTATACTAATGATAACATAACATGCCACTAGTTTTATCCCCCATCTTGTATATATAGATATCTAGTTTTTATATATGCTTGATATATTCTTCGCGATCTTTAATCTTTCTTTTTTCCCCTCCCTTTGGAGGTTTCAGTGAGGAAAGTTACCTGAAATACAAACGTAAATTGATTTACATACTTCGTTGAGACATCTAATGTCAAATATTATTTTACTTTTGTGATATTTTTGTGAAAAGCTTCCTCTCTCTTTAGAGTCGCTCATAGATTATACTAACCGGTCAGAGTTTGGTCTGATGCCACGATTTATTTTAAACTTAAGTCATTCAAATAGTAAGGATTTAGGAATACGTTGTATGGAGGTGAGTACTTAATGATTGACTAAATATTATAAAAACTGTAATTATAGTAAAATAATATACATTTAACAAAAAAAAAAGGAAAACAAATGTTTTTTAAAATAAAAACCGTTTGTTAATAATCCCAACTATACTTATATATATATATAATAATATACTATAGTAACTAGTATAATATATATATAATATTTATAATATAAATATAATACTATATATACTCATATTAAATTATATATTATAATATAATATAATATAATATTATATCTATTATAATTATATAATTATTTAATATATTATATATATATATATAAGTTATTCAGTATATATAATATATTATATCATATACTTAATAAATATATATATAACATATATAATATAATAATATATATTTAATACTAATAATAATACAACTATATATTACTTATATTACTCTATCTATATACTATATACTTATAATATATAATACTATGTAATTATATTTATACTATTTATATATTTATATATAATACATATATATAATATATTATATATACTAGTATATTATAATATATATATATAATTTTATATTAATAATATATTATATATATATATATATACTAATATTTATATAATCACTTATATACTATATATATTATTATTATACTTATTATTATATTTATTTATATATTATATATATATAATTATATATCATTATAATTACTTAACTTAATATAATACTATATTATATTAATAAATATATAATATATACTTATATATTAATATATATTAATTATTGTTTTATAACTATATACTATATATACTATGACTAATAGATATATGAACTTATTACATATTTCAGACATTAAATTTAAAAAATGTAAAATTAATCTGTCGTTTTCAGTGTATATTAAAAAAAATGACTTATTTGATGCAATTAACACATTTATTCACTATTTATGATGAACTCTTCAATCTACAATCCCATTTCAATATCTACACTAATTAAGAATAACATAGAGAATAAAAGTTTCCCTACATTTGAACACATATTACAAAACACATTTGTACTATTTTGGATAAGATGCAAGTAAATATAAGATTAGAAGGAATGAATAAATTATGAAATATATGTGATATTTTTATTCATACAAAGTTACTAGGATTTTACACCATAAAAACTGTCACCGTATGAGCGTATAGGACGATTAACAACAGTGGATAGTGTAATATCGTAGTTTTATGATAAGGTTATAAAATATTGTATAAAAGGTAATATAGTGAAGTATTTACTCGTTCTACATCCTGAGAGATCCCCTTAGGAATATCACATTTTCAATAATAAAATTAAGTCAGTTTATATAATCATTTACTCCTATATACTACTATATAATAAAATATATAATATATTATATTATATCATATATAATATATATCTATTAAAGAAGAACATATAATGAGAAAGGTAAGAATTAACGTGCTTTCCGGAATTTGGAAACAGCAGTTGGCGACTGAGGAAATTACCCGGTGCGTTCGATGAGCATTCCCACCGTGTTCAATGAACAGTTAATAAAGCAACGAGACTCCTTCAGGCGAATCACAAGGTGTCAGCTTGTCCTATTATCCGGATTTTTATATTGTGATGTTAATTATTGCATATACATGCATAATAAGATGTATAAAAGAAGAACATATAAAGTGTGGAAGGTATTGAGTTACTGACTTTAGATTGGACAGAGTGTGCATGTTGCGACTGAGAGACATATAACCGGTGCGTTACGATTGAGCCATCCTCAACCAAAAAGTTGGATTCAAGAAAATTATTAAAGTCATTTATAATATTCTACATTAAAGAGAGGATAGGAGGCTGGACACTGGTGATGTCGCCTTGAGGAACTCGGTTGCTTTATATTGTTCTTGAATCAACTTTTTTGGTTGGAGATGGCTCATCGTAAACGCAACGGGTATCTTGATATACTCAGTGCAACATGGGGTGGTGTCATATCGGAGAAGCCGTAATCTTTAACCTTTTATTATATGATATCTTTCTTTACATATTATTTAAAAGATATCTGATTAATACATATTTAAACATATTATATTTGCTATATAACTATATATATATATAATCATATATATATATAGTTTATATTATATTATATATATATATATAATATATATATAATTAATATATATATATATATAATATATCATATATATTAATATAGGTGATCATTGGTTTTAGAGACAATATCATCATCATATTCTCATAAACTACAAATGCAAAGGAAAAGGCATACATTGCTGGAATGCTGGTCCATATTACCCGAATGTAAAAAAAAAATATTTAGTATTAATATTAATAATATATATATTATATTGAATATAATATATATATAGTATATTATTAATATATTATATATATATATACTATACTATATATATACTATACTATATATGATACCCAAACTACTACAGCGGAAAGGAATACATTTTTTGAGAATCTGGTAAAATTTTAGATAGGAAAATGTAAAAAAATAAAAATAAAAAATATTATTGTTAATAATTTAGTAATATGTTAGAGAGGCTATTTAGAGGTTTTATTGTTATCGTTAAAAATAATAGACTTTCTATTAAAAGTTTTGCTTTTTTTTTCTTTTTACTAAGAATACTACATTAGTTCACCCAATGTGATTGGGTTTACCTCGGCCTTCCGGGAACTAGGGTAGGACTATTCCCCTCCGGGAGGGTGCTCCGGACGCGTATTTGTATTATGGTGCTCGCGGGGGTTTATCGCCCTCCCCTAAAAGGGGTATACGGATACGACTACACTGCTGTTCCGTCTGCTCGCCCTACTTCGCTGTGTATATAGTGCAGCTTATATCAATAATATTATATACGCGAGTGTGTGTTAAACATTGCTGCATTAATTATCTGTCTTTTATATATCTTTGTGTGTGTGTGTGTGTGCAATTTTTAAAATTTTGTTACCAGGATTTCAAAAATGTGTTTCTTTTCAGATGTAGTATAGTAGTCTTTCTGAGCATGTGTTATTTATATTATATTTTTTTGTTTACAGTTATATGATATAAAATTATATATGCAGTTCCATACAATGTATTATACTTATTCCTTGTGTTGTGAGTTGTGTTGTGGATGTATATTGGATTGATGATCAAGGTATATCGTCGCTCTATCAACAAGTGTCCAAATAGAACACTAATCTATTATAGTATTAGAAGGTGAACGTACATAATTAATGCGATTACACGTATAATATATCTCTAAGCTAAACTCGGCAATAGGGTGGCATATCATAGTTACTGTGGGCTCTTAATTATTATTATATAATACTATAGTATTTTTAAGCTCAATTTTTTAAATGTAAGTTATCCTCAGAAATAATGTTGTGTAATAAATGTATGATATATCACTCACTAGTAAAATAGTACTAACATAATATATTTATTAAATATTATAATTATACTATAATATACTATTTACTAAGTACTATACATATCTATATATCTACATATATATAAATAATATTATATTATAATAAATTTATTATCTATTAATTATAGTTATATCTATACTATCGTAATATATAAGGACGCCACTCTTTATATCTAACTTATTCAGTGTCATTATGTATCTTTAGAAATCTTTATTGATATACACTATGTATTGTAAAACGGATAATAATCGTTGCTAGAATGTTCATGTCGTACAAAATAAAAAGTTATAGACACTGGAAATGTAAAATAAATAAATAAAAAAACCAAAGAAATAAAAAATAAAAAAAATATGTGTGACATCTCAAACCATACGTAGGATACAGGCTGAATAAGGAATAATTTTGGGATCACTCGTAAATTTCACTATCAATACAGAAAAAAATGTAAACATAATATAATAATAAAAAATTATTGTTTAATTATTAAATAATTCGATTATTAGACAGGCTATCTCTCGCACTTCTTATTAGCTTTCTCGTATAATATATAAATAGAGCTTATTCTATAATATTTTGCTTTTAATAAGGCAGACTAAAGGGAGAGATACGACGATCGGAGAGGGGGAGAGCTTTTCGACAATACAACGTGGGAAGAGGCAGAGAGGAGAAACATGACCATAAAAACGGGGTATCACGAAGAATAACCACAGATAGGCGCGCACTCACGATTACCGTAGTTGACAGAAGACACAGCATCTCATCGCTCAGATATCATACACTTGGGTATTCTTTGTAAAAAAACAATCACGAAATTATATTAGTATTTTATTATATTTATCGAGAGTAGCTTCACAGTGAAATGAATAGCGTCTAAGTACTTCATATTTGATGCGTGATAGAAAAAAATATTATTAACAATAAGTTTTTATTTATTAATTATTTTACATTTTTTTATGTAGGAAATTTTACCAAGGTTCCAAAATGTTTTCTCCCTTTCGACTGTAGCTATTGAAGTTTTTTGAGATATATTTTTTTTTTTTTTTTTTTTTTTTTTTTTTTTTTTTTTTTTTTACATTTTCCAGGCAAACTTGGACCATGCTATTCCGCAATGATATTACGTTTTATACTATATATAATAGTTTTTAAATTATATGAGGAATATGAAAAGTACATACTATTAATTATTATATTATTATATAAATATAATATATATAATATAAATATTTATATATAAATATAGTAGTGCTAATAGCTGAGATTAAGAATATATCTATATATATATAGCATAATTATGGAAATAATACTATATATAAAATTATTTTATTAAGTATAGTAGATATATTAAATCTATTAAGTACTGTAGTTCTATACATACAAATAAATATAATACTCACTATACTCACTATATATACTTCTACACACATATAAAATATATATATGGTCAGCGTATTTAGTATATGCTTTTAAATAGATAATCTGTTATCTCACTATTCATGCTCAGGTCAACAGGTATAAATTGAGGAATGCTGGTCAATTTTAGACGGAAAAATGTAAAAAAAAAAAAATAAAAAAAAAAAAAAAAATAAAAAAAAAAAACTACATAGTAATTACGAAGTAATTGATTTTATGATCTGGTATAAATATATTCACATATGGAAAATGTAAAAAAATAAAAAAATAAAATAAATTTTTTAATAAATTAATAGAGAATATGATTAAAGGCCTATTTAGAGACCTTTTATTGTTTAATCGTTAAAATAAATAGTTTCTCGTTAAATAAATAGACTTTTCTATTAATTTTTGACTATTTTTTTTTCCCCATACTAAAGATACGCAAGGTATAACCGCCGATGGAGGTAGTGGGTCTCTCGCCTTTCCGGAATACGGGGTAGGTAATTACCTCGGGAGGGTACTACCGGACCCCACGTCATTTGGTATTTGGGTGTCGCGGGGTTCCTACACCGCTGCGTGCGGGGTGTGAAACACGTCCTTCCGTCTGTGTTCCGTGGCTCGAGCCCTCTGTGCACCGTATAAAGCATATTTCTATTGTTATTTTACAGATTCCAAAAAATGTATTCTTTATTGCTGTAGCTATTGTAAGTTTTTGAGATATATTATAGTACTATTATATTAAAAACCATAGATAATATATAAACAAACTGGAATAATGGCTATTTTTAAAGATATTTGTGTATCTCACGTATATATATTTTGAGCTAATATATTATTAAATGACTCACACTATTATGAGTCTAACATATTGTAGTATATAGCTCAATATATATGAGTACTGTACATATAGACTATAATCTAGTTAGTTTATCTAGGCTAGTTACTGTATGGACAAAGTAACTTAATGTATCAAACACATTTTCGTCGTGCGAATCGTAAAAGGTACTGTACGCGAATAAATATAGCTGTAGGTATTTATCATATTTTTTGACTCTTCTTTGTTTTGTTTTGTACACTTTATAGTGAGAGTGCGCATACTCAGACTCTCCACCATGTGTTTCTGTTTTACTCGGTAGCTTCTAATTTTTCAGATTAATATAAAGCAATTGTAAACGCTGGCTGTGCAGACTAGGATTATATATATATCACTATATCTACTGTAGCTCTCGTAACCTCACATGCTAGATTAATAGATATCTATTTCTGTATAATTACTACATGTTTACTTAAACAATATCCATTATTAGTAAAATATACTAGCCTGTGGCTATATATAATAATAATAAACTTAATAATTATATAAATATATGAGTTAAAATACAACTCATAATACTAGCAGATCTAATGTATTTCATATCTATCACATTCTAACGTATTCTGATAATTGGCTATTAGGAGCGACCAACTACCATGGATCCATATATCTAAAACCTGACATATGTAATGGGAAACGGAATACATTGTTATCTAATCCTCGTTGCAAATTTATTGCGCGGAGAACTTGTGCAAAAAAAATATAAAAAAAAAAAAAAAATACAAAATAAATCATATCTCTTAAATCTAATAGTCAGCGATTAAGAATACATTTTGGATCCTTGTAGATTTGCGTCAGGAATGTAAAAAATAAATAAATATAATACTAAATAATACTATCTATATTTGCATTTTTCTTATATGAAACCATCCTATCATGACATTAAATATATACCTACATAATTATTACATTGATAATGGGTAAAGTTCTGACTCAATGGTAGATGAGTAGGTCGGTGAGGGTAGTGCGGGAGCCTGAGGGGGTGGAGAGTATTTATTCAATACCGTAGCGGTAGGGAGTAGCGGCACCTCACCGTGCCCCACCCCACTACCCCACGAGCGGGGTTGGAGTCACCTACCGGAGGGGGGAAAATTAGTCTACCGTAAGTTCGGGGCGTAGAAACTACGATCTGCTATGGTGGGTATATAGAACTTGGGGTATTCTTTAGTAAAGAAAAAAAGCAAAATAAATAGAGTTATTTATTTATTACGAGTACCTAATTAAAAGGTACTCTATAATATGAGCTCTTAATCATATTACTCTAATATATATATATATATAATTTATTATACCAAATAATTATTATTTTATCTTTTTATATTTTTTATTATAACCATCACATTTTCCCATCTAAACTTTTACCAGGATAAAATTTATTCCTTAACGCTGTAGCTATTGTAGTTTTTATATAGTGATATATAATATTATATATTTTATATATAATATATAAATAAAGTATAAATGCATATAATAGAATAATTATATATTATATAGTTATATATAATTGTTAGTATACGATACTATTAATAAATATTATTATCATATTTGAATTATATTATACATATTAGTTAAAACGTTTTTGTATAGCTCCTCTTTTTAAGACGGATGAGACGTATTATACTAATAATGAGTGGTAGAGCTGCCTGTGAAGCTCGAGTAATTCGGTGCCATTAACGGAGGTTATAACCAGTGATAGGTATAAATCTGCACACGTCAGTGATACTATGCATGCATATGATATCTCATTTCTTATGTTTTTTTTGCTGTATAATATATAGTTATATATATGAACACTTCTCTCCTGAGCGCTAATACAGCTATATAGTGTACGTGATCACTTCCAGGTCAGCATGGTATACAGTCGTTATGTACAGTCGCTGGTTTTGCTTTGTAGTCTTGTAGTTGCTCTCTGTTAGAGACTAGATTCGGATGATGCATAACGTTGTCGCTCTAAAGAACCTACATGAGTGAAACATTAGTTTACCCGCCTTATTAGGAGCGCGGCCAAGTGCTCCGCTGTTTTATTGAGCTCTTGAGCTCTACATCAGCTTTTCTTTAATAAAATAGTGAAAAATTGATCCGCTTTTTTCTATAGAGAATTCCCATATGGGCTATTTTATTAACCAGTAAGAGAATCCTACTGCTATTATTTCCGCTATATCAGATAAATTAATGACTAGTCAATAATTATTAATTATAATATCTTTAGATGGACTTGAAATCATACTACTTTGACTTAGTAAGAACTAATGATACAGAGGTCTTTTGTGAAATTAGTTTTTTGAAATAATTCTTTAGTGGCAAATTCTCCGGCTTATTTACTTCATTCAGGGTACAGACTTTTTTCATATGCATATATGATAACGGTTAAGGCGGATCGATATCTAGTAGATTTAAGATTATCTAGTGGTCACGTTAAGATATAAAGTGAGAATAAATAGATATCGATCTGAAGACATTCGATAGCTGTTTCTCGACACGTGTTGAGTAATTCATGTCGTGGCAGATTATGATGGATGTGAGATGTAGATCAAAATGGGTCTTACAGGTAACGAAAGCTGTGAAGATGATTAGTTGATTGAGATGAATTATTTATGATATCTTGCTCGTAGCGTAGCTGATGAGATCGTGTAGAGGTTACTATAGATTGTGTTCAGAAGTTTGTTGAGATATAATTGAGACTTTCTATAAGTGGTATCGAATGTTGGTAAAGAATGTTTGATAAAAATAATAATGATTTGTGTCGATTCAAGTATATGAGGTTTATTGATGCGCAATAAGTAGATATGTCAGATTTGTATTTGAGATCGAGGTTGATTACAGTGTTTTCGATCCATAAATAATATATAGCGTTGGATTAAGTAGACTAAATATGGAATAGTTTCGAATCATAGACTAACAGTAAAATGCGGTGAGATGGGAAGTATGTATTTATTTTATCTTTCTTAAGATATCGTAATATATTTTATATAATAACATATTCATCGATTAGTTCAATTTTCATATTGGCTTTCCTGCTGGGACGGAAGTTGGTCGCCACACTCGATGCGAGGATAGTATGGCTTTTTCAGAAAGTGAGATAATTCTGGAGAACTTGCTGATCCAAGCTTAACTCAAACTGTCATCAGGATATGTGTGTGCGTGGAAAATTAAGAATATTTTCATGCAGAGGCATGTACTGGAGTTCTAACTCTCTCAGTGAGATGTCTCAGAACTTGCTGATAAATTTTCATCAATCCGCAAAACTAGGTTATGTACTGAAAGAAATTTAATAATAGTATAATACTGGATAATGATAAGTTATATATAGTAGTACATGTGGGAGTAATACGATAATTTATTCAGTACGCTATATTATATAAGTGTTAATAGTGATAGTATATAATAATTACTCTAGATATATTAAAATAGTCATGAGTAATACTATGTATTCTAACAGATATATTAATAGTCGTCTATTAAGTATATATAAATATAATATGACCTCGATGCGGTGGATACTATATATTATGACGTATAGTAGTAGTAGGGTTCATTATATAATCGTAGTAGTTTGTCTCTCATATCACGGTATAGTGTCTAATAATACCCTGACTTACTCAGAAGAAGTGGCACTTATAGTATTTAGTCACTCACGGTGTTGTTAAACAGTAAACCATATATACTGTAAATTTTCCAACAGGGTACTTGGTTAAATCTTAGCCGCATATTATATATACAATTATATCATAATATAAATAAATAAGTATATTATATAATATATTTATATATATATTAATATATATATTTATAATAATATATTTATAATTTATATATATTCGCCTATATATATATTATTAAAAATTTTCTTATATATTATATAATATTTTCTATATTATGGTGTTTGTGTGTCCCGATTTTAACTAACAAAAACTCTGGTCACCTTCCTCTACACCATTTATCAATCACTCATATATCATAATATATATATATACTACTACTATATATATATATACTACTATACTACTATATATATACTATATAAATTAATATCATACTATATACTATTATACTATATATTATATATATCACTATATATACTATATATATATATATTACTTATACTATTATCTATTATCATATATTATTATATATATCATATATATATATATATATACCTCACTATATACTATGCCCTACTACTAGTGATATATATATGATACCCATCGCAATACCTAATTATATAATATACCTATATATATATTATACTATATATATATTATATCACTATCTAGTTTAGTGATAATTCATGCAATATACAATTATTGAAGCATATATATAGTTATATTATATATATAATATTTTTATTATCTTAAGAAAGATAAAATATATATATTTAAAGCTAAAATATGTTTCCCTACAACAAATTTATAATATAATAATATTATTAATATTGCTAGAATGCTTTTATTTAAAAAATTTTATTAGCTTATATAGGCTAATGATGCTGAAGCAGTGCTGAAATTCAATTCAGTGCTGAAATTGCTGAGGTAAGTAGTAAATGTTTAACATTTAAATAACATAATTTAAACTGTTGTAACTTAATGGCATATATACATGGATATGGCAAGTTTTTGTTCCTTTAAACCATCTTTTGTCTGCGTCACTAGTAACAGAGAATCTCCGCAATACGTTAAATATCTCAAAACCTCCTGGTTAGAAGAAGGTTTTCCAAAAATTTTATCCATTTTTTTCTCAAAAAGTTCAAACGACATTAAAGAAATAGAGCAAATTTTGATGCCAATTTCGTATAAAATTTACGCAATGGAATTTGGTGATATCAAATCAAGTCGTTGAGATGAATAGAAATATTTGAAGGAAGAGAATAATATTTTTAATATTGTTTTGATTTCTGATTTGAAGTGGTAAGATACTTAGTTTCGTGTACTTTAAATATTATATTATTATATATATTATATATATATTATATTATATATATATATATTATCATATTATATATATATATATATTATATTATTTATTTATTATTATTAACATCATAATATATTACTATATAATATAAGGTAGACTTTATTAAGATCACTGCTCATCCTTCTACAACTCACCGCAGTGTGATAGGTATTGATAACATAACGTTTATTAATTTCACTCTGTGCGACTCTCGTGTGAGCAGTACGTCAACTGGAATACATCGAAATTACAAGGTTAGTGTGTGTGTTTAGCTTTGATAGTTAGTATTTTTTAATCAATATATATATATATATAAGATAGTATATATATATATATAATATATCTATGAGTATATATTATCTATATTAGTATTATATATATATAATATATAATATAATATATATATATATATAATGAAACAACCTACATTTATCCCCACTTAGTATGTTCAGCATGTAAGACGAGGCAGAAACCTTTTGATAAAGATATATCTAAACCTTCCAGTGTTGAAGGAAATCGATGTCTTCTAATTGAATCCTAAACAAAATTGCTCAGTCTCTTCCTATTTCTTCCTCTCTGTCTAACTTTACCTGATATCATATCTTACATTCTTGCATTTATACTCTTTGATATTCCTTTAAAGAGCCTCAACTACTTTGGTCTGACTGCACCTACTTTGTATAGAAAAAGACGAATTCATTACTTTCGATATTCTCCCATCTTCTCACAATCTCAAGTGCTTAATTTTCACTCTTAACTTTCTCATGGTTCAAGGACTCAGCCGCATGTAATAAAATGGACTCTAGTTTGCTGCTGTGCTCTTGATGTTTAATAGCTAATATTTCTAGGTGTAGCACAAATTGCTACTGTTTTAAACATTCGTAATTATTTTATGTTTCAATCACTTTAAATCTACTTAATTCAAGTTTTTTTTCATCGAAGAATTCTCTTTCCTCTCCCCTTTCATATATAATATAATCTATTATAATATATATAATACTATACACTATAATATATAATATATATACCTATACCTATATATATACATATACATGTGTAATATACTACTTTATATATATCTACTATATATATATTAGTACTATAGAGTGATAGTAATATAATAAATAATAAAATGATAAATATATAGTATATTACTTTATATATTTATTTAACTACTAACTTCCAAAACTAACAGTGGTCTATATATATGTGGTGGGTATATATAACTATATACTATATACTATATATACTATCCTACCTATCAGTTATAATATTAATCATACATTATATACTATATATACTTACCTTTATACTACTTATATAGTATATATACTATATATTCTGTGACTCTTATACGTTAACAATATCCAATGCTTGGAACGATTAAGTTTCATTGTTTATATGTTGTTTTCGAAAAGTTGCGCGCTCTCGCACACGCGTGTGTGGAAATTTTACACGAGCGCTTCTAGATATTCTCCATCGTAACGATGCACCTCTATTCGTGTGGTGTTACTTACTATTTGTTTCATACTTGGTTTCAAACTATCCATTACATTTATTTCTAATACTCAATATATGGTTTATTCTTAAAGAGTTTTCTTAGCTTAGGTTGTTGTTGTTATATTTTGTTTTCACTTCATGATAGTTTAATTTTAAATTTTTACCAATTATTAAAAATAATACTTTTGGGTTCATATGCAAATCTATCACAAATGACTATACTTTATCCTGTCGATACCGATGGACTCTACACGAACAAAATTTCCAATACTTCTTTGCAATTAAAAAACAGTTGAAAAATTAATCCACGCTCACTTAACATGAATCTAAAGAACTCTACTATTAAACTTACTTAATTTCTACACCTATTACTTTAGCTGTCACCTCCTTCCCTTCTTATTTTTGGAATCATATCCTTCTTTCCATGCTTTCCAATAAGACACAGCACCTAACTTTAGGGAAAAAAAAGTAATTATGACAAATCTGGCTGTACTTATATTGTTTGGAATAATGCTAGCTAAGTTCTATATACAAAAGTGCCTTGGAATCAAATAGATCTGATTACTGTTCTTACTCTAGTGAAAATTCACTAATCATAATAAAACGGATATTCTGCTGATTGCATGAGGCGTACATAATAAGAGTGATGCCAGTTTGTTCTTTATATAGTGAACTCATTGAATATAGTATATTCGCTAACGATGTTATTCGATCATAGGAATAACAATCGACTTAAAAATTAACCTGTGTTTTAACCATTCCCCCCGAAACCTTACAATTCTACTACTACTTCTTAATTCCAGAGCACTTGAAGCAAAATCTTTTACTCTGTAATAAAATTCTACAGTAATCAAATTGGTTCCTCTTCATTAGTCTTTATATTGGCACCTTGATATTCCCGTGCTGTCTAAAACTCAACATTTGAATATTCGCAAGACATAATTATTACGACAATCAACTTTAATAAGATATGAGTGCATCCTGCAAGATATATATACCACCCCTCCAACTTTCATATTAATGGCGGTATACTAGTGTGTGACATTAGGAATCTTCTTGGTGTTTTTTCTTAGCTTAATTTTAGACACTTTTGAAACAGTCTCAATTCCTTTATATTATTTTTAAGGTTCTAACAATCCGTTTTTAATTGCGGCGCAACCGTGTAAGAACCCTTTTGGAAAGGAATCTTCTATATTAATCAAGATAAGCATACATATGACTATAAGTTTGTAAGTGCAATTTTATTTCTGTCTTTATATGACGCGCAGCGCGACACAGCTCGCGAGATTGATATATATATAGTGCTTTTTCTTCGCTATATGTATATATATAATATGATTTCCTGTTCCTTGTAGATTCTTTATAGCTTATCTTATCATATTTAAATATTTATTATAGTGTTAAGCCAGGACTTACAAAGAAATTTGTGATTCAACGATGGGCCTTTTTCAACAACACAGTTGATATATATAAGTGAGTTGTCAGTTAGGTATGAAGTATGTTCATTGTATAAATGAATGGTTTCACACATCTTAGGTTTTTTGACGAAGTAAGGACTCTCTCATCTTGATATTGTACATACTATCACTAACACTAGCATTTCTGAAGTACTTCAATAGCATGACACTCTTTGTAAACGCAGAATCGATAAATTGTCTGTACATTTAAAAACATAATTCAAGAGTGTGCTTTCCCCAAAGCTCTCTATACTATAACTCACATAGCTTACATATAGGTTAACAGTCGAACCTCTTCCCTAAAATCACAAACACACTCTCACACATATATATATATACTACTATTATATATACTATACTTATATTTATATATATTATTAAATATATAATAATATTTTATAATATATATATATATATATTATACTTATATTATATATATAATATATATTATAATTAGGATGTTATCGAGTCTTTTCAAGAATGGAAAAAGATAGTTACAACCATTATTGAAAATGGTGCAACTGTGAAATCCGAAGCTTACCTCAAGAAGCTCGACAATTACCTTATATCAAAGGAATATTTGATTGTTGAATTTAATGAACTGAAAAGAAACATTGATGTAATTCTAAGGTAAGTTACTGAATAATAATAATAATAATAATAATAATAATAATAATAATAATAATAATAATAATAATAATAATAATAATAATAATAAATCCATTTGTTATTATTAATAATATTGAAGTTTTGTGTTCCTTTTACATAATTATAAACAATACTACTAATTTTAGAAAATATTTTTTCCATGTTTTTCTCAAACGTAGAATAGAGAATTGGGAAAAAATGAAAGACTATTATAGACAATAATAACGAATAACGAGTAACGAATTTTGAACACGAAACATAAATTCTTAAAATATATGTAGAATATAGATTATAGTTTATAAATTGCGAAATACAAAAGAGAAAAAAAGAGGATATTGAATATAGGGAATTAAAAATAAACGAAGAAAAAGTATAAAGAAGAAAGCGAAGAATACCTGGTTTTCTACCACTCATTTATAAAGGACACCGTTAAAAAATATCAGATAATTTTTCGTGGTTAGGAATCTTAAAAAGTACAAAGAAATATATAAGAACATAAAATACATATAATAAATAAAATATAATGCATCGTTACTTTTAAAGTAGGTGTACGATAATAGGGAAATAAATAAAACTAAAACAATGATTTTTTGTTGCTCCCTTTCAACAAACGTTTCAATGCTTCGTGGCAAATTTGTAAAACTAGGCGAATTTACCTAATTTTTATAATTGATATTGCCTATAGAATATGATTCGTACACGAAAGTTGATGCAATCGGCATTAACATCTTCATTGCTGCTTTATGAAGAATTGGATATTCTTTCCTAGTTTAAAAGTAATTTAAATTCATAATCATAAAATTTGATTTTAATGATGATTACGCGAACTCAATTCCAAAAGTTAATCTTATTAAATATGCGTGTGATACGTATATAAAAGCATGGGTTTGAAGTAAGTGTCATACACAATTCATTTCTCCAACATATGTGTCATTTGGGAAATTATTCTGAATGTATAGGATATTTTTGCGGACTAGTCAAATTTTTTCACTGACCGGCGGTTGGTCTACTCTACCCTTAGTTATGATGATAGTGATAATAATAATTTTAAAGTGCTAATTATGATATATGCTATTCTGGTGTGTTCTTATCAATATGAGAGAGAGAGAGAGACTGCTTATAATTAGCTTTAAATATAATTTTTATTACAATTTATTCATCCTTGGTTAATTAATTAAGAATTAACATATTTTTATTGAAAATTTTTAATATTTAAAAAATAATATTGCATTTTATTTTGCACAGAGACATGAACTTACAGTTTGAAGAAGATGAATATTTTATTAAAGAAGTAGCTGAAGAAGCAGAGGATTCTGCTCTCCTCATCTGTTCACCGCGACGTTGGCGCTCTATCTCTTTTGCATAGGTAAATAACGGTTGATGCCCGAGGAAGTTGGTCAATTAACTCCCCCCATCGTTGTGACGTTCTCGTGCCACAACGGGTGTCATACCTTCGCACGAATTTTGTGTGGAGGTCACTAATTCACTACTTACTCGCTTTGGTGCCTCCTTTCCAGTTAAATCTCTCTCCTTTAGAATTCTTTCACATCTGATTGTCCTTCTATATCTGACATTCCTCACCTTAAAGCTTTTGTCTGTGCCCACACGAAAGGTTTAGCTTAGATTGTATTTTATTATTATTTTATTATTTTATTATTATTATTATTATTATTATTGGATTAGTATATTATCAACTATATTGTATTCAACAGTTTACCGCAATAAAACATATCTATTGTACAGGATTTCCTATTTACAATGTAATTCCCTTTTTTCCTCGTAACTATGTATGCGTAGTATGAGTATATAGGATAATATCGACACTGATCACATGCTGCGCCGTAGGAACAATAACGTAAAACAGTCTTATTACATACGTTCGAAAATATATCAATAACGAGTACTTAGGTTATTTAAGAGATGCGAGGAGTATAGTCTCTCCAATCGTACCTAGCTAATTAATACTACTAATTATATATATCTATATATTATTATTATTATAATATATTATTATAATTATATATATATATATTATTATTTATATTATTATTAATATTTACACGAGAGAGAATAAATATGTCTCTATAACATATTGGTAATATTGGTATTAGGTAATATTATTTAATATCAAATTCATAAATGTAATGTAGATTACACTTTCATTCAAATAATCATAAGAGTACAACAAGTAATACTAGACGTACTGAACGATACCATTAATCAACTCAAAATAGGGTATATTTATTTTATTACTCAGTTAGATATCATAATCAACTCAACAACTAAACCAACAATCAACTAACTAACCAGATTAGGCGAAACACCAACAAACACGCATCATAAGTTATACATAGTAAAACACAACAAAGAATAGGTCTATCTATCCTAAAAACTGAGAGATCGAGACATATGTTCTAGTAATCAGGTTGTGTCTACAAATTCGAGTATATATGAAATGAGCACACTAAGAAGATCAAAGAACCATTAAAGACTTAACAAGAATATAATTGTAGCATGGCAAAAACCTAGAACACTATAAATAATAGAAGTTTTTAGGGATGTTTACGATGTTTTTTTTTATTTTTACAAAACGGCATGAAAATATGAATGTTAACAGATTTATATTGCATTCCTTAAACAATTGACTATTGTTAGGTATTTTTACAGTATTATGGTTTTAAATCCCTTTACTGCGAAACACGCATATTAGGAGGCTATTAACATATAACAAACTCTAGCGGCGCGTTATATCAATACAACAGTAAATATACTACATATACATATCATTAACAAAACGTAATCACCTATATCAGCTATATCTATTTTCTAATATAGCATACTCTAAGATAAGAGAAATTATTTATATATTTACTCGCATCTCATCATTTCTTTGTTATTGAGCATAAAATAATATATAGGCCAATATATATATATATATATAAAACCTATGTCTAAGCTATACATACTCTATAGCAACACAATATAATATTGCTAATGTAATCAAAATTAATTTTATCACAAATGCAATACTTCGTAATACTTTTATTATACATATATTAATCTATCATAATCATCATCGTCTATATATTCATATATATAATCATACCAAACCGAATAATACCGGGCTTCGACATACTACATAGGTGAAAGTCTCTGCCGTTAATGGAAATAAAAAATACTCTAATGAAAATAAATTCTTTTGTCTCATATCTACATATGTATCAGCATCGTAGTGAATAGCCACCATATTAACTATCTATAGAAATTAAAATGAATATCGATATGACGTCACAATCTGAATTATATCGTTGTAATCATATCTCTATGAGCATAAACCATGAGAAAAGAATCTCATATATTATATAATATATAAATATTTAATATATTATATTATATAATATTTCTATATTATATATATATATATATATATAATATATATATATAATATATTTATTATATATTTTATAATTTTATAATTATTAAATATATTAATATATATATTATATATATAAATTATTGAATTATCTATAACAGAGGATTAATATACATATTGGTATAGTTAGGACAACTGATACTTATAGGAGGTATCAGATCTACAGGAAAGTCATTATGAATCTTAAGAAAACTATTAAATTTAGTAATAAATGAAATGATATTTAAGAAGTTCGAAATGGATGCCCCAGACGACTTATCTTAAGAAAAGCTGTAGTGTGATATACCACCTAATACTAACTTTTAGTAAATCCAAGCTATTATATGAGTTATAAATCTCTATTATCTTATTGCGAAATATCCAATCGTTAATCTGCCAAGTAGATTGATATAGACTAGTCGGTACTTTACTGGGATAATGTTAACTTGTAACACAAACTACTACAGAGAATTCACCTGATTCCAGTGATATTAATAGATTTCATTAACAATTTTATTTCGTTTCACTAACTATAGATCACTATATTGAGAACACACACCACTCACCACAGAAGCTATCTATACTTAAAGTCATGTGAATAGTAGCCTAGGTACCTATCGAAGTGATAGTATCTGAGACTAAAGTTCTTTATAAGTTCTTCTGATAAAATTATATAATTAAATTATGATATAATTATTTCACTCATATATAAGGAAAATAAAACTATGAATAATATATACTATATTTTTTTTTTATTATTTACCTTCCTTATATTTCGATAGTAGTTTAGTTTTGTTTATCCTACTTATTTTATATTAATTATTTTAATATATATTATTATTATATTTATATATATATATATATATATATTATATTATTATTTATTTATATTTTTTATATATTATTATGATATATATATATTAATTTATTATCTATTTATATATATTAATATATTATATATATATATATAATATATATTAATTAATATATTATTATATATATATATATTTTATTTTATATTATAATATAAATATTTATATATTATATATTAATATATATATACTATATATTATAATATATATATATATATATATTTTATTATTATTTATTTTATATTTATATATATATTATATAATATTAATATTATATTTAATATATTTATTAATAATATATATATATTATGAGTATTTGAGTATATAAGTAGTAAGGTAAAGAGACTATTATTGGAACGTTTATGTAGTTTTAGGGTACATTTTTCAGACCACACTATGCTGACTCAGTATTTAAACTAATACTTACCTGAGGCTAATTTTTTGAGTCACATTTTACTTATTTTTTTATCCTATTTATTTTGAGATACCTTTTTTGGGCTTTGACTTATTATATTTTAGGCTTTGAACCTTTTTTGAGTAGGCTCCAAATTATTTATACTCTGACCTATTGATCTATATACTTTATATATTGGGCCTTTTTAATCATATTTTTAGGGAGTACCTTATTATACCTTTTATTATTTTTACTGAGACCTAAAATACCCTTTTGGATCTTCCATAGGGTTTATCATTTTTAGGTACTCCAACGGAATTATTTAATACGGTAACCCTATATTTATTTTTATGAGTAACCCTAATTTTTTTTCACGGCTCAACCCTATTTTTATTTCGTACAACACCCTAATTTAGTATTGGAGCAATCCACAAACCTATATATTTATTTTTGGTCAATTCCTCTATCTATTATTATTTATTTTGTGGAGCGAACCTAATTTTATTTTTAATTATCGTGTCTAATACCCATAATTTTTATAATTAGAGCATTATCTCCTATGCTGATATCGAAAAGGTTGCGTATTCAACTAGTAGAAACACTCTAAGAGTACGCAGACGGCTCTCGCAGTGGTCATACCGCGCTTGTAACTACTCTATCTACTCTAAGATATTTGCAATATATTTTCCACGGCCAATGTGGTCATTTTTTGCTCCACTTTTGGTATCGAGTTTCTATGTTCATGAGCGCGATCATCACACTTATTGTGGCGCTAGCCCTAGTTCCGTCTATGTTATCTATTTCTGGATATTATAGATCTACACCAACAATATTTTAGCGGCTCCGCAAAATTAGCTGCGGCGCGACTTTACATTCTATCACCAGGGCACTCCTAACTATCACTCACACACTCTATCACAGTTTTCTCTCAGCTCTACTTTATCACATCACACACTTACATCTATCTATTAGTCGCACGAGCATCTACGGCACATTCAATCGCCGAGTTTCACACTCACAGTTCTACACACACTATGCACACCTTATCTCTACCTATATCGTCATCTACACCTACACTCTGGCTAGCCTGATGTGCCTATCGTATCACTATAACATTTATACCTACACGCCTATCTATTTCGAATCTCGCGTCCGCATCCACAGCCTACACCCTCTCATATGTCGCGCTGTGAATGTCCAGACCTTCATAGCTTTCAGAGCTACACCACACAACATAACTTGATGACAATCGCCTAGCTACGATTCTACCTATGATGCACAACTCTTATGCGTTCGCCACACGACAGCTATACTAGACCTATAGGAGTGATTGTATTGAATTAGTACAGCGTAGCCCAGGAAGACTTACCAGACGTCCTCTTGATTTAGTGGCGTCTCAGATATATATTATAGATCATCTAGATTCATTAATTATTCACATTTATTTCAGAGATGTTATCATCATCTCTCTTATGTCTATCAAGCCATACGTCCAATAACGATTGCTATTTTCATAGTCGGTTTTTATTATACTTTGAGAGAGTGAGTTAGCATCGGTCTATATTATTTACTGATGTCCTTCTATTTATTGCACTAGAGAGCAGATTCATGGATGGTGTACATTTACACACTACCACTGTGTTATGAGAGTTTACACCAAGAGTATCTAGCTGAGTATGATTCATATAGTGTTCTACTATATGAGTTAGTTTCATAATGAGAGTGCTTGGGTGATGTTTCTAGTTGAGTTTGACCAAAGTGAGTGAGCTATATTTGTAGATCTGAGTCTTAACTGAGTGTTCAAGAATGAATGTCAATGTAGTGCCTAATGTCTAGAGTGGTCCGTGCAACAGTTTAGTTTGCCACATCAAATATTGCTGAATAGAGTGCTCTGTTACAAATAGTGCCAACTTGAGTGCCTTATTAACTTAAATTATACAAGCCTACATCTCTCTTCTCTTGATGAGAGCCTAAATACCCAATTAGATGTACTCTCAGACATAGCAACAAATATATGAAGTGAATCGTTCTTTATCATTCCATAGAAATATGCATACTATTACAGAATTGTATAGTAGGTTAATCAGATTTGGTGGTTTAATATATTACATGATTTGTATTGACTATTTCTAGGATGCTTCACTATCTAATGAGCATATAGAATCAGAATGTAACACTGACTTATCCTCAGAAAATGTGCTATCATTGATTCATTTTGATACACAATATACTTTGCAGATAACATATGTAGTTACACTACCAGAGTGGTAAGACGCAGTTGCGCTCAACCATGCGCGAGTTAAGAAAACAGTGTTTCAAATAAGTCTCACGTCGAGAATATCTCGACTACGCGTTGCCTTGCACGTCTATGACGCTGCAGATTAGTGAGGTTCAGCATCGTCTCAAATACGAGCAGCACCTTGGAGTGCGACGAGGCTGTACACGTATTATTATGATATATGCTCAGTCGTGATTATGAGCCGTGGCTGAGCCGGTTGGCTGTGCGCTACTGTGCATAGTGACAGCAATATTTGTGGTAGGTGTATTTGTTGTCGATTTATAGCGGCTTAGCTGTAGAATCTCATAGTGAGAGTTCTGCCGACGTGGTCGGAGCGCTTCGGTTGACTGGATATCGACTAATATATTGACTCGGGTGGAGTAGGTTGTATGGTTTTTTAGTTTTATGTCAGCTGAAGAGCGAAATATATTATTATTGATTATTCTATACTTGAGGTAGACTTATACCAATTTATGTATATTTTCATTTCTATAATAATATATATTATTATGATCTCATTAATCTTTTTTACTACAATTGTATACGAAATATTTAATTAAACAAACATATTACTGATTAATCATACACTTATAATATCAGTATAATATCTAAGTAAATCAATAGATGTGTTTCCTAACACCAAGGATGTATGTATTACAAGTATGTATATATTTATGTATTTTATATCTTTCTTTTGCAATACATGTGGTTTGATGCATCACACAATAGATAGTAACGATAGAGTTCATAACACTATATACTGTTACTTTTTCAATCTCAGCATAAGCTAGGTTGTTCAGAACCATCAATTACACTGCATATACTCATATCACATCACAGTATCAACCATCTATCAACTCTTATAATGCAGATAAATATCAAGAGTAAATAATCAATATAACTAGACAGAGATGAGTTTACCTAATAATATAAATAAAGGGAGATATGTAATAAATGTCTTGTTGTAATCTATAATGATCGTATCTTGAGATATATTGTTAAAGCACATCTATTCTGCCTTTATAATGATCCTTAGACGTAGTCTTTATACTATTAATTTGCTTTTTATGCTTTAACTCATATAATGATTTTAGTATACATTGTTGTTATAACTAATATACATAAGTACTAATATTTCTATGTATTATAGGTTACTATTATTTTAATTTACTAGTTCCCTTGCTAGTTGTTGTTTATATTATATTTTTATAGAGGGACGGTTTTTAAATACTTTAAACAGCTTTGACACGGAAAATTGTAGAAAATTATGATATTTCACATATTATATTTAAATAACAATACACACACTTTGTATAGTATATATGACACATTAGGTGGTTGTGATTCAGTGCGAGTTGTTTACAGGAGCGCGGTGAGTAGAGAAAATATATGTTCTGACCCTATTGATGAACGTTATTTTAGCTGGTGATCTATTTGGTTATTTATCATAATTAGAGAAGCTACACAACATCACATGGAGTGCGTAAGCAGGACGAGAAAATTTTTAGCATAGGAGTATTCTAGCGTTTTTATATCTATAGTATTCACTACATAACTTAAGAGAGTACACTCGATTGATTGATGTAATGTTCAGGAGAGAGCACAGAGCACGTTGTGTATTGGGACTGTGACTCAGTACTTTAGCATCCGACACTGTATATGAACGGTAGTTAGGAGAATGACACTAGGGAGTGGAGACTGCAGCAGGGTAACGGACTAGGATGTTATTTAGTACGACACTTCTATGACGACATTAGTGGGGAATTTCGTATGGAAATTATAGGGTGAGAGAAGCGCCTACGTATTAAATAACTAGCGTCAGTATATTGTCCAATAACCGAGATTAATATAGATTCATACGATTCTGCATACGTTCTGTTCGCGATAGAGTATAATCTAGAGTATTATGTAACAGTGCTATCGAGAGTTTTTGTTCTATGTTTTTTGGGAGCGGAAAATTCTTCTTATAGTACCGGTTAACTCAGAGGGTGGAACGTTAGTGAAGGAGTGGGCAGATGTAAGATTGATAGTAGGGAGAGAGAATATTGATATAGCATTGGTGTGCACTGTATATCCTGCGCGGAGACTTGAGACAGGATGATAGCTGATAATTTTGTGAACAGTTCTTCAGAAATGGAGATAATGTGTAGCGATGAGAGGATTATCCTGTTTCAGAGCATTAGGGAGATGTTAAGAGAGGAGAGTGGTCTGGGTTTTTTCTCTTCTCTTTCAAGAAGGGATGAATGTTGGGTATCCGTGTGTTGGGATTTGTATTTTCCTCTTCATTCATTCTTTAATAAGTGCATTGTAGTTACGGGGTTTCGTCTCGGTTTCTCGAATTTCAATGATTGATGGCAGTGCTCAAGATAGGTACCCATCTACACGTGATGGGTGTCTTTGGAGGACTTATCGCAGAAGATGTAGATGATCTTTTAATCCGGGTATAGGGTGCGCCTTTCCCTCAAAATGTTTTAATATAGGCATTTCAGGGAGGCGAAAGGTCGAGGAGGTCTGTGTGGAGATTCTATAATAGCTATAATAATTACTATTCTTTGCGTATTCTTCAAGATTTAAAGCCTGTTCATCTATTTCTTATCTTGGACAATGATGGTCAGGTATTGGAGCTATTAAGTGGAAGCAACAGAGTTGTAGGCGGTAAATGTAATCAGTATGAGAGAGAGTCTCTCTGTGTTAGTTGTATGGGCATTTACTAATAATCACCTTCGGGGTCGTGAGATATGTTCAATTGTGCGACATAGGGTTAATTCTGATAGGTTGGGCCTTTTATATGTGAATCCGAAAGGTGTGAGATTTATAGGGTGATGGATTAATGAATTCCAAGATGGTAGGCGTCATGTTTCCAAGAAACCAGATCGCGTACACTGATTTATCTTTCTGTGGTAAGAGTTTCCGTTCACATATGTTAGAAGAATACATTGACATAACTATTCGGATCACGCCCCTGAGTGAGAAGATGTGTAACTATCTTGGGTTCTATATCTCTTCTTATTAGGTACTGTAATGCTGTATGTATTCAAAAGCGATCATTTGGCAATTTCCAAATGACCTGTGGTGAAATAATTTCACTTTTCCTGGACATAGGAGATAAAGCTTCCACAGTTTGAAAACAGGTTCTGGGACGATAACAGTGTAGCATGTAAGGTTGAACTTTTTATTTTAAAGAAGGGCAAATTGGTAGGATTTGAAAACGTGAAGTAAAAATGATTCTAGTAGTCTACAGATGGGTAGAATGAGTCTTTCTTGAGAGAAGATATCGCGCCATTTAATCGACCGTAAAATTCATAAGGATTATTTAGTGAGCTCTGAGCTGCTTTAATCCTATATGTGCAGCTTCATCGTTTGGAAACGTATAAAAAAAGCCACATGAGATTGGAGATGGAGACTGTGGTCTTTAGCCGTTGTATGAGTATTTGGTACCAATGGCTCTTAGGTTATATGTTTCTTCTATTATTGTAGTGTAGTGTGATTAGCCGTCTGCCTGCCTGCCTAGTGGATAGGTGTGGGCGTGTGAGGAGGATATTTTTGGATAGCTGGTGGTCAACGGCTTGTGTGTGAGAGGAGCATAGTATATTGGTGCTTTAGTGGTATTGGCAGGAAATTCTTTGTTTTGATGCTTGTTAGGTATGCTTAGCATTGGCGTGGTCTATGCGACCGTATTATGAAGTTATCTTGGTAACGGTGGTGGTCAGTGGTTGTGATGTGAAGGGTGTTACGTTTGTTTATCATGTATAAAAGAGCATTATGATGGGTCTGAGGTGATTTTGATCTGAGGTGGAGAGAGTTACCTGTGGAGTGGTTTTTTGGAGATGAGTGTGAGGCATCTGTATGTGTAGATTTCGAATTTGTTCATAGATTTAATTGACTGATGGTATAGTCTTGGAATTCTGCTTAACGCTAATGTTTGCTGTGTAGGGTTCATTTGTGGAGAAGAAGATGTCGAATGGTTCGGTGAGGTCTGCCTATGGAGTTGGGCGGTTGGGCAATTTCGAGGACTAGATAGTGAGAGAGGGAAAGCATATCTTTGCCATGTGTGCTTCGCGAGGGTCTGGTCGTGTTAACTAATGAGCATTTTATTTGAAGCAGGTTTTCTGTAGTTATTATCAGTTTATACACACCCTCGTATAAAAGTTATAGGGTTAGTCATTCTTTTGTAGAGGTAGCTATAGGATTGACTATCAATGAGAGTATTTTTATTTCTTTGTTAGAGGTTATTTTTTATCCGCTTAGTTGTCCTTTTCTATTATGTCAATCTATGTTCTACTGGTACGTCTGTTGGGGGGTTTGGTCATTGTGTTTGATTTTATGATAATTGTGGTTTTAGGGGCGGTTTTTTGGTGTTTGGGTTTTTGTGGGTGTTTTATGTTTTTTTTGTGATTTTTTCGGGTTTTTGTTGGGTTTGGTGTGTTTTTTTTCGCCCCATGGTTGCTCTGATTGACATTTTTACGCCTGTGATTTTTTATGGCTGTGTTGCGTGAATCAGTTTGCATCCAACCAGTACTCAGTCTGAAACTCTGCTTGATTAATCGTTCTTTTTTAATGCAGTGTCAGAGATTTGGTGTCACTGCAGTCTAATATTCTTTGATATAGTATGTGCAGGTCATCTGTTCTTAATTAGCTTTTTATATTTACCGATATATTTCTCTTCCCTCTCCTTGAGTTAGTAGGCCCTTGTCACTTCTCCTATTTATAGCTTTGTGCAAATAATCCACCAGTGCCTGTACTCCCATTCTTGCATTATTTTTGATCCTCTTGAATACCCTTTCTACTTCTTTTCCATTTATTTATCATGGAGTGTCTTTTCCTATTTATATTTCTATTCTTATTACACTGTTTGAGAGTTATAATGGTTATTGTGAATTGTTAAAAAATATAGGTTCTTTGTCTGCTTTACTCTAGTCTTCTTTATTTTATTTCCCATTGATTGTCTGGTGTATTTGAATATTACTAGCATATTGTGTTTTGCGGGTTTCTTAAGTATGCGATAGCATTTGTTAGTTTGTCAGGTGAAGCAATTTGTGCTGCTGATGTAAAGGGGCAAGGGGATCTTCCGGTTCGACATCTTTTGGGAATGTGCATCACGTTTACTATGATGTTTCGTAAGTATTTTTGTATATGTATTTTCTTTATCTGAGAGAAGTAGATTAATGGAGGATCAGTTTGAGGAATGTGTTTATATATGCGTTGTATTCTTTTTCTGCGTTGTGTATATGATATTTTATTATTTTTATCTATTTTGCTTTAATTAAAGGATATTTTTTTTTGTATTGCTTACTTTCATTTGCATGATATTTGACTGTGGTGTTTAATTCAATTATTATTGGTTTTTGTTGTATGTTATATCTTGAATATTCTCGGGAGTGTCCTTTTGGATTATTTTGAACATCTCTGGATGGGTGTTTATCATGTTATTATTATGACTAGTGAACTTTTCGATTCTGTCATTTCATCTTTTTTTGTTACATGTGGCGTTTTCCATGCTGGGTATTTCTGTCCCAGAGTGTATGGCCCTTCTTACGATACGTGTGTTTTATTGCGGGGATTATTCCATGAAAGTAGTTTATCCAGCGCATGCTATGGCAGCGTGATTTACCGAGAGAGGTTTTATGCCTGCTGGGATTGTGTGATTTCGAAGTTCGAGTATGAGAGGATTGCTCACGGGTTTAGTTGGTCTCGTTAGCCGTGGTTTTGAGCTATTTACTTTGTTGAGGGGACGTGTTAAAGATATTGGAGTTATCTTGATTCTTCAATAGGTGCGCATTATTCTAGTTTTTTTGTATATACAAGTCCCTTTAACAGCATAATTTACCATTTATACTTAAAGAGAACGTATTAAATTTGTACTAAAATAGCTAGGCACAGTATTTTAAATAACAGACAGAGGGTAAGTTATAATTTCTTCATTTAAGTATTACTTTTGTAAAGCAATGCTAAACGCATTCTAACCTTTTTTGGCAATTGTAGTTCCTTTTCAAGTATTAACGAGTACCTTCCACCTTAGTATATTATTAGTTTTTCAACACATTCATATTAAAGTTTACTTTCAGAAAAGGAATTTCAACCTCACGAATAAATAAGATGTGTAGGTAATTTTCTATATATGTCCGTATTTAATATCATTTCACATTTATATCACTACTTTTCTGTAATGCCTCATCTGTCCAAAGTTGTATAGGAGATTATGCATATTAACACATGTTAGTTTAATATCTTCTCGGGTTAATTGTTTATTTTATCATGTTTTATTTTAGTGTTTATTATTTGCCCAGTTTTTTGGTATTAGTATGTGTTACTATGATGTTATGTATTTTATTCATTATTTTATTGTTATTCTATTCTAAATAACAACTATTGATTTTTTATTATTTATATCTTTATAATCTTGATTATTTTTAGTTGGTATTCATTAAACTTCACTTGCTTTTTATATAAGGGTTTATTTTTTAAGAGTGATTTTTTCCATTTCCATTGGCATCACAGTAATATCTGTATTTATTTTATTCCTCTTTGTGGCTGTCATCTCGTTTCATTACCCTGGATGTTTTTCTTCTTAATTTTTTTGTATATGTCTGGATGGAGATGGGTGAACTGGTCTTGAACGCTTTTGACTTTGGTGTTTGTTGTTTATTTTCGTCGTGTTATATGAGAAAGCGCGTCCGTTGAGTTTGAGGTGTGTTGTTGTTTCAAATCCGAATGTCGCGTGGTAAATCTCGTCTGCATAGATGAATTATAGGGCTTTTTGAAGAGCTATTGCGTTATGGCTCGGGTGATGGGTAAGTTGGTGAGTCTGGGATATATGTAGTTGGTCAGTTCTGGGGTCAACAACTTGTAAATCAACCCTACGTCGCAGACATAAAACTTGCCTTTTGTTAAGCTATTTTTTTCATTAATTGCTTTTATATAATTTGACTATAAAAGATTATTTACTATTAATTAATTTGTTTTTTATACTTTATTTGCGCATTATTTTGTAAATTTTATTTCTTTTATTTATTGTTTTTTTCTTTTACTTTTCTTTATCTTTCTATTTTCCATTGGATGTGCGAATCGGTGATGCTATCCTGAAGATGAAAAAGCTGTATTAAGAAAGTTTGGTGTTTGTGTTACCCTAGAGTCAGTAGCTTCTTATCCTAGTTATGAGCTTTAAGTCCAAATCGAAACATTTTATTTACTTCTTATTATTGCTGAGAAGGAGCTGTTTCTATTTTGTTTTTTTGCGTGTTAGTTTAATAGGGATCACTATGAGTGGCGGGCGCGCTTATATAGGTACGTGTTATTGTATATCTTTCGTGCAAGGCTGAATTTCGGCCGCTTTGTTAATCCGGTAAATCTGTGATTGTAGGATATGCTTTAGCGATAGCTTTTGCGCGCTCATTAAGAGCAGTGTTTTTTTTTTTTTTTATCCTAGAAACTCTCGCCCTCTTGAAATTCGCATTTCCTGAAAATATCTTGTCCAAATTGATTTAGTAGTATTGTTCGCCTTTCGTCTCTTTTATATAATTTATTCAATATGTACAGATCGGCAACTGTATAGCTGATCTATTATATTCTTTTAAGGGTTTACTAAATCCACATAGATATCTTCATAGAAGTATACGTCATATTTGGGGTAATATAAAGTTAATATATATTATTGTAAAAATCCCTTCAATTATATATGAGTTCTGTTATTTATATCATTTCCGATAAATCATATACTGCCATATGCTATCGAGCTGTGGAGATATATGGTTTCCCGTGTAGGAAATTTTTTTTACAGGTTTATGTAGAGTAAATGCCTCTTCACCCTCTAAATATGCTTTTAACTCTTTTTTCTCATAATTAGGAATACTTAAAGCAAATACCTAGTTGAAACCCCCAAAAACTATTAATTGGCTCCCTTCAGATTGAAGATATAGGGACTTGGGATTTGGGGATTTCGGTACCTTTCGGTGGATCTTCTTTTTGGTGTCGTCCTCACGAGGCTGATTGGGCGCACACAGTACATCAGACTGTTGTTTGGTTACTGTCATTCAAGATATATTTTGTAGTTGTGGTTGTTGAATCAAATAGTTCGAGTGAAAACGGATTAGTAAAAGAAGCAGGAAGTTGTTCAATATGCTTTGGAAATTTAAGTGAAAAAATTGGGTCACCAGAAACATGTGATCATTTCTTCTGCCTGGAATGCATTACTGAATGGGCGAAGGTATGTTTTTGTAGCATGGAAAATTATGCCTTCATATGTAAATTGGTTAAAGATTGGTTTATAGTGTAAAGTATGCGTTTTTCTTATTATATCATTAAAAAAGTAAATTAAAGCAAAAATTATTTAAATTATAAATATGCTAATTCGTTTGTATATTCCTTAGAAAGCAGACATACTTTTAGAAATATTATAATTTTTTTATTTTATTATGTTGTTATGAGAGAATAATAATATAAAATGATTTATTATTAATCTATTTTTTTTCTTATTTCGATATTCCCTTGAAGCATACAGGGATTGTCTATTTCATGCATGGTATTCTTAAAATCCAGCAAAAAACCTAATCCTATGTTTTAGTTTTATATTTATGTATCTTAGTTTATACTACTAAGAGTTTACAAGGTTTTTATGTATTTTTGTTTATTTATTATTTTTTTATAGAGTTATTGGGTTTGGGTGAGGCTATGTATTTTATTTATTTATGTATGGTTGTGTATGTTGGTTCTTATTATGAGGGTATAGTTAAGTTTATATATCGGCTTAGCGATTCTGTGTGTCAGGTATATTGACAACATGGTATGCAGAAGTGTAGGTATAGCTGTGATATAATGGTAGTTCTTTTACTATTTCATCTGGATGGTGAGCCCCTATAAGTATTGTGTTGGGTTGTTTTGTGGGTGTGTTCGACTAGTTTTGTCGGTGTAATGAGTATCCTTTGAAGGTATATCATTAGAGGTAGATGTTAAAGCATGATTTTTCAGTGTGGGTTGGAAAAGTGATGGTGTCAGTTATCGCGAGGTATAATCTTTGTTATATGTAAGTAAAAGAGTTTCGCGTGACAATTTCGGATAGAAGTCTCTTATGATTCTCTTCCACATGTCTCGGATTAGCATAATTGAGCATGTTATGATTATCGAAATGATTATTGAGTGATACAGTCTGTTGATTTAACTAGAATTTTGGGGTTTTTGTGCCAATAGATATCTTTTTGTTACGAGATTGACGTAATTACGTGCGTGAGTTTGTGAGGTACTGTTGTGTATCTTATTGTAATACTCCTTTTAATACGATAATTAATTAGTTGATTTGCAGTCTTTTGGTTACATTGTTGCGATATATGCTGTATGCTTGAAAATTTGATAGAGGGACTTAATATGTCCGAACACTCTGTGAAGTCATTGTGTTGACGATGGTTCAGGAATGGATATTTCAAGGGCAGAGATTGCTGCGACGAACTGCTTCGTGCGACGTTGATTTGTGTATATTGTCTTGGGTGACTATACATTTTTTCCGCGTTTAATACTAAAAGCGAGCTATATTAGTTAGATAGAATGTCCAAACGTACTATTAAGGATAGCGCAATGCTAATATAAGAGTATTTTAAACTAAGATGAACACCTTTTAAATTATATTTTAGATATTAAACTAGGATACGATCATTGTTATTCTTATAACAGATCTTTTTACACATAAGTAACTATATAAAGTCAACTCCTTTTAATTGTCATATACCTAGAGGTCCTGTTTAGTCACATCTATATGGGGTTAGATAAAAGTAAAACATAAATATATAGATATAATTTCTAGTGAATAAGGTAAACGATTATGTAATGAGTTCATCTCGCACAAGAAGATAAGGTTTGGGTAGAAAGGATATGATATCCTGGTTGGATTCTAGCGGAAGTTTTTTAATAAAGTTCACATATCCGTTTTCCACTTACCAATGCGTGATAGTAATATAAGACTATATTATTACTAGAGGATTTATAGATGGTTGAAAATAAAGTGAGGTTTTTTAATATCATGAGAAAATTTACTAAATAAATGATAAGGTTTATTCAGTACTCACCTGTAACTCATTGAATATAAATATTGAATATATATAGTCTACGAGAAGGAAAAGGGAAAGAATAAAACAGTATCTATGGATGTAATATGGAAGGGATACCCTGCTATTTAATGATTTAATTAACTTTATATTAAATGTTGCAAGTGAAGTGGTGAATGAAATTTATCTGAGTTGTGGGTTAGATGCCTAAGTTGTGTTCATTAGAGTTTGGATTCATTGGTGTAGAGTGGTAGGTTCCTCACTGGTTTATGAGTAACGTCTGCCTGCTTCTAGCTCTCCTGCCTGGGTAATTACATCTTGTTATTTAGATATAAAACTCTCTTGATCTTTGAGACTATATCTGGGTGTATATAGCATTCCTAATAACTATAGCTTTGAAATGAGAAGTGCATACCGTGTACAGTAGGGATTTATTAGTGATTTAGAGTGGATATTTAAGATTTTACGGACATAGAAAATTTACCTCGACATATCGTGAGGTCTGGGAGGTGCAAACCGTTTGTATCAGTATGTGTAGATCATTGTGTTGAAGATCGTATTTTTCATAGATTGGAAGTACTACGGTGGTGGTATCTAATATGGAGGATTTTGTGGGGTTGGGCTATTCTTTTGTCTCTTTTGTTCTGGCGTACTATTGCCGCGAGAGGTGTGCGTACTACATTTTGTGCATAGGCATAAGAAACTTTATTGTCGACATGAATTGTTACTTTTTAAAGCGGAGGTGTCTTACATTTTGATAATAATCGGTTTGGCCTGTCTATATTGTTTCAGTTCTTGGTTAGAGAGGTCTTACTTTGATATGATGTTTTTAATTTTATATGTTGTAGAGGAGCTTAGGGAGTTATAATTGTATTTACATAAGAGCGAATGCGCTATCTGCTAGGCATGATGAGTAGAGTGAATATGCTGTTAAGGTTCTATATTAATGGAGGATTTGGTGAGAGGACTTGCGAGGAGGCGCGTGTGGAGGCTTGGAGTTGTTCTTTTCGTTATATCGGAGTCGCTACCAATGGGCATAGCGATAGACAGATATTTCTCGGTTTAACGTGGATTGGCTTGGTCGGGCTGGTATGCTACTTTATTGGAGTTCTCTACTCGAGAATGTGTGTGAGTAGGGTCGAGAGGTTATATTCTTTGGTTTGTGGAGAAAGTAATCCGCATGTTACAGGCCGAGCTATGATATATAGAGGATGTAGGTCTTATATGTATTCGGTAACTTTTTTTTGCATTTGTGAGCGAGTGTAATCTCTTTTTCCTTATCCGTAGTATTGGTTCAATCATTCAGGTATGGCTTTATGTTATTAGTAATTCATAGATTTAGGTGATATCATCTATAATATGTTGAGTGTGTAAATATTTAATTATTGCGTCTTGCTCTTATTGTATTTAAGGAGAGTGGTAGCTAGGTTTTCGTCCAGGGAGTAGTATAGTACAATGAGGTTTATATACATTCCTAATGTTCATTATTCTACCTCCTTAGAATAGTATTAATAATTATTACTCTGTACTCTATGATCTAAGAGAACTTTCTGTTCTGGTATTTCTTGTACATTATCATATTCGCGACATTGTTATTAATGTCATAAGTTCATATTTAAGATAATGTAAACATTAATGTCTAGTTATATTATACAGCATATATATGGAATATTTTATATTATATTATATCAGATTAATATTTTTTTTTTTCATATTCTATTATCATACTCTCACAGTGATATAAGATAGTTAATATATTTAGAAAGAACACTTACCTATGTTAATAATGAGAAGATGAAGGCGTTTTCAGATTGGATTTCAACAAATGTTCAAGTATATGGTGTGGTTATTTCGGCTTTTGTTGTGGATGTTTTTGTTCTCATGCTAATGGAGAATTTGCTATGAGTGTCCTCGTTAAGCGCGTTCGGAGTTAGGGGAATGTGTATAGTAATTGGAGAATAGCTATTAGAGATAGCGAAGGCTAGCGGGAGTCTACTATTTCGTAGTATTCTATAGTGATAGGTGCTTTTGCTTTTTTGCCAGGTCAATTTTTCATATTTTTCCTCGCAACTTTTCTGCCATTCTAATATACAGTATCGTTCATCTATGCCTTAGATGTTTCTTATATGTTTTTTACATGTTTCTAGATATTGAATGATGTTAAGCGTAAAATCATAGGCGTAAAATAATATATATTGTCAATTGAGTTTATTTTGGCCAGGGGCGAGGTACCAAGAAGATTGCATTAAAGAAAAAGACTAAGCGGAAAAACCTCTGGGAGAAGAAAAATTGTTGTGTATTTTTTTTATTTTTTTATATACTAGCGTGTATAACTTTGTTAATTTTTTTGCGAAGAGTGTGTATATACTGTTTTATTTATATAGTAGTGATTTTTTTTTGGTTCTTTCGATCTAGTAATTAATGAGCTGCGATTTTGATATGTCGACAGCCTTTGCGCCTGTGCTATTGTAGCCATGCGGTCGGTTTTGCCTTCAGTTTCTTTGTTACTTGTCTGGAGTCTCTTGGTGATTGCTTGAGTATGATTGTTGCTAGAGTGTTTATAGATCTCTTTCTTTTTCTCTATTGAGCCCGTCTTACACAGTCATTGTTGCGTGTTTAGCTGTTTTTCAACTTTTATGAGATCCTATTGAGATTCTTCTCTATGTCTTATTCGAATTTACTGCTTTAATATGTACTTGATGGTTCGCTGCTAGAATGTTAATCGAGAGTATTTGCATCACCGGATACTTCTGAATCAATACCATAGACCCTCTAATGTGGTTTTTATAATGTAAAAACGAATTCACGAAAACTGTCGATCGGTAGCTACTAGTTCGTTTGTAGGCTCTTACGGGGTGCTGAGCGATATAGCTATTATTTAGCGAATGAAGTGCTAAATTTCCCTGTTTACGCATGTTGTTTTTCACGCTGGTCCTAGAGTTGTAGGTCTGAGTGCGTGGTTGGAACTGTTGGTGGGGAACGTTTCACTCTAGGCTGGCGGGTCAGGGTCGGCTAGATATTTTGAGTGGCTCTTTATCATTACGAGTTAAGTCTTAGTATAGATTGCATTTTGTTAACAGGTTAGTCGAGGACGAGGGTATTCGCTATACACTTCAAGTCTCAGTCGTCTGCAAGATCGGATTTTTGGGTTGTGAGTTTTTGTTCGGTTATGTGCTTGCGGATGGAATCGATTCTGCGCAGAGTTGATGAGATGTTATGCCTGGATAGCAGCTAGTGAGTTGATGCATAAATATGGTTAGACTTGGTGGTGAGATTTGACTTTTATCGTTTTCTGTTTATTTAAATGTGTCGATATCTTCTTCTCAAGAAAGACCTGCATTCTATTGTAATTGGAGATCTTTTTTTTGGTTGTGGTGCTATATTTTTGCGATACTTTGGTTATTTGTAGTTTACTACGAATCATGTTATTCTGTGGTATTTTTTATTCTCGCTCTGCGAGGTTGTATCTCTTAATAATTTTCATTGGTCGGTTCTTGTAATATTATATGTGTTGAACATATGATATTATTTTTTTTATCCTTCGTAGGTCGACATTTTGGACGGTGCTGTAGCATTCGCAGCGCTCACGTAATCGCTTGGCTTGTCTACTGTGGTAGTTGAGCGACGGTTATCTCTATGTCAGAACAGTGAATGCTGATTCACGCCACTATGCCGTGCATGTTCATGTTGGAGATTGGAAATATCGCTTTGTAATACTACGCTAGTATCCGTGGTATGTGGGAATGAGGAGTTTTATAACTCAACAGATTAGTGTAATTCGACTTCAGGCGGCTAGTTCGAGAGATCTAGAGTATCACTACTGATTGTATAACGAATATTTCTACAGTACAGTTATGAGAGAGTATTGTGTCGACCAATGACGCCTACTCTGGGAATTATAAAAAATCTACCCTATAGAGATGCTGGGATTTTAGGGCGGTATTCATGTTCTATTCGCATTGCGAATCGCTGGTGTACTTTTTCTCTCTAGCTTTGAGCTGTATTTTGATTGTACCACTGCGACTCATCACAGAGCGGCGACGAGGTACTCACTCTCAGTGTTCTAGGAGTCTAGTCCACTTCTCACAAACAGAATGAGAGTTAAGAATGGCTGGATGTTAATCGTGTCCTATACGGCTATGTATTCTCGAGAGTTAATCATGAGGAGGCGGTACGCTCGTACGAGCATTGAGAACTAAGCGGCAGACCCTTATGTTTTGAAGACATACTCACACGAGCCTCCAGTAAGAGTAACTTTAAGTTTTGTTAGTATTTTGTGCACTGTATCGTTCTACAGCGGATCTCTGTACCTGTGGTGCTGTTCTGTGAGAATGTGGCTATGCATTTAAACATTCCTTTGAGCATAACAGCGGCTATGTGGGCCTAGGGACTCAGAACGATTTCAATCTCAATTTGGCATGACGAACGTTACTATTACAAACTACCCATCCAGCGTGTCATGTTGTTTGGTCTATTTCTTGAGCATCCCTCTCTCTATTGTGGACAATTCGACGTGACTCGCAAACGCTTAGTTCTTTTTGTATATCGCTATTAGATTGCATGTATATGAGTGTAATTATATTTTCTGGCTGTCTTAAAATTGTTAAGTCGTGTGTTATTTCAGAAATGTTGCCAGCATTATTGCTTATGGATCTCATTCTAGAATTTTGGACACGATACCAGATGGTCGATTATTCAATTTACATTATGCCTCGTCTAACTATCACCTATTTAATCTAATACAGGTAGCATTGGATTTTATCTCGTATTATAGAAACATATAATAACGATGCTGTTTTTCACATATATATTTTTGTATTCTTTTTGAAATTCTGTAAATTTATTTGTTATATATATATTATATCACCTTTATTTTTTTTAAAATTATAATATGTATGTTGTGTAAAAACTATTAGTAATCTTTACCTACTTGTATTCATTCACAGTTATAGGCAAAGACTTAATTAGATTTTACCACAAAAGATAATTTGACTATTTATTTTTTCATTTAAATTTTATGTCATTTTTTAAATAAATTGTATGTTTCATATAATCAAAAGATGTCAAAAATATTTATGAATGCTAAATATATAGTCTTGTTCAATTGTTTTATAGTTTTCTAATTATGTAATAAATAGCCTTAAACATGAATAATACGCGTATTTTTAACATACCCTTACTAAGTTAGTTAATTATAAAGGTTTTTTAATAAATTTTTTTTTCGTTGATCATTATCGTTATTTTTTATCATGATTTTCTTTTAAGCAAGATGTATGGGACATTATTATTATTGGAAATGAGAAAATTTAAAAATAATTACAGCGTATTTAAATAAAAGTTTATCGATTAAAATTTTTATTATTTTTATGATGGGATCTGTAGGAGAACTGTTAGAGATTTTGGGCGTTGGTCATGAAGTTATCTATTATGTAAGTTAATAGCTATGTAAAGCATATTATAGTTATGCCTTAGATGCGAGTAAGACTTATGAGAGTATTTAAAGCAGTATTAAACAGTCAAAATCATAATAACTAGTCATACTAACAATATTTCCGTCTTATAAGGATATCTGTAAATACCTCTCTAAGTTCCGATATCTGCTGGTGAATATTATTATTAGTGGTATGTACATATTTTATTTGAGTAATTCTCCTATGAGCCTAGGTGCGTCTTCGACTGTGCGTGTTTTGTGGTGCCTAGTTGGCTTCCCACTAATCCCTATTTAGGGTTATTATTTTTTGGTTTTGTTCATTTTGGGGTCATTATATTTTTATTTCCGGTGATTTTTTTTTATCCTTTTTTAATTAATCTGTTTTAATTGTTTTGACTTCCCTTTTTTGGCTTGATGTATATTTATTGAGACTTAACTAGATAGCCCCTGAAAGATGAAATTTATATTATAATATATTTTTTTGATTTCCATATCAATCTCATTAATTAGGTATACTTATTAAATACAATTTATTCAATGTATTTTTTTTTTTTTTTTTATATAGCGACTGATTTTTCAATTTCCAAATGACGTCTATTTTAGTGGTGTATATAATTTCTCTATTCTGACATTATTAAGAGATATAAGCTTCCGCTGAATTTGAAAATACAGGTTACTGTATGACATACAGCTGTAAGCAGTAGGTTACTTTTTAGTCATTTTTTTATTGATTGAGTACAAATTCTTTTTAGGATTTTGTATATTATTTATAAATATGATAAAATGATTTCTAATGTTTATTCTATACATTATTTTAGAATAGTATAGTTTATGAATGATGATTCTTTCTTAGAGAGAAGATATCTACGTATTCATTTATTAACGTACCTGTATAAATTCTTATTAAGTGTATTTATCTCTCTGATAAATTTGGGTCTGCGTAGTGCTTATGCTAATATTTATATCTATATATATTGAAATGCATGGTACTTTCATTTATCTTTGAAAACTTATATAAAATCATTACATGATAATTTATGGTAATGATGAGACTATGTTTATTTAGCGTTTCGTTCTGAATATAATTTTAACAAATTGCTTCTATTTATTAGCTCATTATATATGGATAATTATAGCTACTCATGGCCTTTTTTTGCCTATTATTTTATTATATTATTTTATTTTTTTTTATCATTATATATATTTGTTTTTTATTTAATTTTAGGTTTTTTATTCTGGTTTTGGGTGATAAAATTTCTTTGGTAGATGGGATGGGAAAAATAAAATAAAAACTAGTTAGGGATTTTTGTAGATTGAATGTTTTTTTTTCCATAAGTATCATGAAATTTTTTGATTTTATTTGAATTAGATTTGAATTTATATGTACTATTTGTTATTTTTTTCTATTTGTGTTTATTATTTTGTTAATATATCTTTGAGCTAGTTTTAAATTAATATCATATTTGAAGAAAATAAAATATAAATATAAAATCTATTTGTTTTATTCCATTTAATATATATTACTTTTTATTTCAATTTTTGACGAATACTTGTACTTGATGTGCCGTAAGCTCACTTACACATCTTTAGTGTGCGAGCCGCTGTAAGATTTATCGTTTTGCCTAATTGAATACAGGTTTGAACCAGAGCTAGGGGCCTTACGGGTAGATTTTGATAATTAATGATGTAGAAACCTTTCGTGGTGATAATTATATATATTCGTATTTTGTATAATGTCGAGTTAATACAGATATGTTAGAGGGTGTCTAGAGGTCCAATTATATTTGAATATTGTCCATACGATTTTATGCCACGCCTTATATTAACCAAAACCATTGGATAGATCATGTGAGGGAGACAACGTTCAATAGCAAGCCACGAGAGGAAGGTGATATTTTGGCTTATTCGGATGACTTTGACGTGTTGTGGGTCGTGAAAGTTGTTGTAAGATAGGCCCATGCGGCTTGTCTCTAATAGATAATGTAATTAATATCTTAGAATTTATTATGGTTTGAACTGGAGGGACAATGTCTATAGGGCACGCGCTTCTTGATTAAGAATTTTATAATTGCTTGACTGAGACGACTAAGACGAACCATGGCTAATTCTGTGTGCGGAGTGTCTGCAAGGTATTAATTTCTCATATTTAGTAGTAGGAGATTTGATGAGAGGGTCGACACAATTCTTTTTCTTAAGAGCGGTTATGGGCTTCTTAAATATTTCACTTTTTTACATTAAATTATAGTCATATGGATTTCAGGCTAGGGAGAAAGTCGAGGCTGAAGGCATGACGGCTTCGTTATAGTAATTTGTTACTTATAATTCTATTTGAGTCACTATAATGTTTGGCAAGAGTTGACTGGATACTTTGCTGGTGGGGCGGATACTGTGAATGATACCTTACTTTTATTAACTTTAAGGATCTAACAACTGCGGGATGAATAAAGAAATTCTCAGCTTATTTGTGCATAATACTTGCTTATTATACAAAGTTTATATATAGACTACCTGCAAACTAGTTACGTATAAAAAATAACAAGTAACTATACATCATTTCATAAGTAATAATATAAAATTAGTCAAATAATCATATTACATAAATTCACCACTTAATATTATTATTTCTTTAGAATGGATATTTTTTAATTATCTAGACTATAGTTACATTTTTTTACAATAATTATAATAATTGATAATCTTTCTGATTATAATACATCTAGAATAATAATATAAATAATAATAATAATGAATATATAATAATAATAATAATATAATAATATAATATAGTACCATCATACCCTCCTCGCCGCCGGATTTAGGGCAATGGTACAAAGATTATGAATTATTTTGAATACCCAAACTTGTGATTTAAAAAGACAACATTTACCTTTCAACCATTAAAATTCTATATATTAACATATTGATGAATTCTCTGAAACTAAATCATCAACAATACAATGTCGATATTCACTAGAAAACACAAGATACATTGATGTCTTTTATCAAATTCGTTCAATCAAAATTCTATAACTTTACAAATTTTGTCGATCCACTGGTCTTCGCATACGAGTAGACCTTCGTAATACTAATGGGTCTTCATCGGGGGTAGATAAAGTCTTGGTGCCCATCTCAGGTTCATTTGAAATGTCTGGCATGCGTTCACGCTGGCCATTAGATGCAACCGCTCAGTCCACTGTCAATATCTCGGCAGAAGAGGTGATCATCAGCAACAAATGTATGAGGCTAGACACGCATTAATCAGGAGAAGATAATTTTACCATTAGGCATAGGAGGGGAGAAGGTTCCTTTAATGAAACTGTTCCTCCGTCATTGGTTTGAATCGTACATGAGCCATATTAGAGTAACTCTAATAGTTTTCAACTGTTTAACTAATGGATGCCTTGTTCTAATGATATTTAGTAAATTACCAGCTTTGGGGAGTAGCCACTAGGTAAACTGATCTGTGTATCTAAGACGAGGGAATTTAAAGAAAGCGTTCATGAGGGTGCAATTTGTGGCAGTACACAAAAGAGATCGAATGGAATGGAGGGCATCGGGAACTGATTCCCAACAGTGCCGGCAATTTTTTTAGAAAGCCAAAGCCAAAGAAATGGATTGTCAAACACGTCCCACATATCTTTCAATTGAGCATTTCCAGTTGGATGGTAGGGAGTACTCCTACTGGAAGCTATACCCTCTCAAGAAACTGCTTATCAGCAAAGACAAAGCTAGAACACGATCCGAGCGCCGGTAAGCAGGCTGCCAGTAGGTTGCTATTTGATAAACAAGAATACTGATTGGCAGAAGTTTTCGACAGAGGAATTGCAAAGGGAATAACGCGAATACTCGTCCACCGCAATGAATAATATTTATTGAGAGATTGAGAGATGAATGGTCCTTTAAAGTATACTCAATCGATCCATAGGATTCATAGCCTGAATAAGAGTGGTAGGCTTCGGTTTAAAGAGCTTATATTCAGTTTTGTGAAATCACATTGTGATACAATACGTTTAATTTCATCCAAGGAGTAGGGTAAGTTGCGACTCCTTATAAAATGTGACATTCTTACAACACCAGGGTGACATTACCTGTGTGTTCAATTAAATTGCTAAAGAAGCAGCAGAAAAAGCTCTACTCATTGCATCGCCAGCAATATTTAACTTCCCGGGTCGAACAATCTCATATTTGTATGACTGAATTTCAGTACGCCATCGCATAATTTTTTTTTGATTTTTTCTTTGTGGTTCTGACTTAACATGTTACGATTATCGACCGCTGATCATTATTATTTAAAAGGTTAGTACAGGAAATGTTCCACTGTTAACAATAGCATAGCACTCCTTCTCAAGAGAACAATGATTTTTCTCCGAGGAGTTCAGAGTGCGAGAAAAAAAGGCTACTGGCCGTCCTTCCTGTTGCAGGACTGCTCCAATACAGCTATCAGATGCATCCGTTTCTACTGTGAATTCTAGAGTTTCTTCAATATGCATTTTCACAGAATTAATAATAGAAGTTTTTAAGGTGTCAATAGCAGCCTTAGAAGCCTCACCCAGAGGGAATGATACATCGATTAAGGGGGCGAATTTTTTTCTGAGAATTTGGGAATCCATTTTGCATAATAAGCAAACAAACCAAGAATCCTATCCAATGAATTTTTATCCCTAGGATATGGTAAAGTACGTATGGGATCTAAACGAGCAGGGTCAGGACGTAATTCATGCTCTCTAATTTCATACCCTAAGACACATATAGAAGTTTGAGAAAACTTAGATTTTTCCATATTGAGAACCTACCACACTCGTTCCAGCTGCTCTAATAATCGTACTAAGATTGACGCATCATAGAGATTTTTGTTATCAATTCCGATTGATTTGTTATCATGTGAGAGAGTGAAGAGGTGTAATCATGCTTTGGTCAAAAGTATCATACTCTCTGGAAGCAAGCAGACCCATTGGTAAGTTCAAGTGAGCCTATTAAATTCATAACTTTCCACAGGCTTGCAAGTGCAGTGTAGTTTCTTAACATGCGCTTGGATTGGCAAGGGAACCAAGTGATATGCTTGAGTTTAATGATAAAGAGTTAACGATCTTTGCTATGTTAATAACAAGTTTATCATATTTGGCAGGGATTAGTCATCAAGATATGTAAGCGTTACGTAGTTGAATAATTATAACATCCTTTCTTGGATTATTGAGTAATACAAGTCTTGAGCTCTCCCAGGGACTTACTGAGAAGGTCGTATAATCTTTCCTTTAATAAAACTCTTTAAAACAACTTAATGAAGTTCACATCAGATGAATTGTATCTTCGAGAAGGAGAGCAATAGGCTTCACATTAGGTGTTAGATTCTGATTCGAGTGGTTCAATATTAAGGAGGTCAAAACTAAACTCATTGTAGGCCAAAGGAACCCCAAATCCCAACTAATAGTTATGATCTTCAAGAAGGGATTCCCGCAGATAAGTGTCTTGGCACGTGCATGATTAGCAATCTCACATTCTTCTTTCTCTCGAATTTAGTGTCAGATCAACAAAACAAATGCCTTCCACTTTTTGAGTAAACCTTGAGGTAGCCATAGTTATCATACCACAATAAGGGTCAACCTTAAAGCAGTGCTGTTTAACAACACTTGATGAGACAAAATTTTTACTGCTACCTGTGTCCAAAAGAGCATTAAAAGTATTATGTCCAATTATCACTTCCACCACAGAAGAATTTAATCCTAAAGTAGAACAAGATCTACAATTGTAACAGTAGTAGCTAGAAACTTGCTGATGGTAGGATTTGCAAATATTTTCACTCTTTAGGTCTAATAAGATGAAAAGTGTCTTAATTTTAACACTTATGACATATGGCATCCCGAGCAGAACACTTCTGCCTTGAATGAATTTTGGAGGACCCGCAAAAGAAACATTTCCAAGGTCTCGCTGCAGCTCCAATGTCCTGGGACATTCCAGAAGCTGCAGGGCCTTCGTCAGAATCAACTATTCCAGCTTCAGAATATTTGTTAGAAGAGACAGGGTAGATAGCAGTTTTAACATGGAGCAACGCTATTTTAGAGAGTACTCCTGGGATCTTTACACAATTTCCAGAGCTCTAGCTGCTCCACACGTTATCAGAGATAAATTCTTTATTTTCAAGTCTATCTAAAGATAGAGGACAATAGTTACAACGTCCTAATCACCTTCTGACTCCCTATGTTCCTGCAGCACGCAGACAGACCTATAGTTAATATCTGAGTGAATACATCCGTTTAATAATCATTCAATAGTTTCATCCACTCTTCTGATGACGGGTATACAATTTATGGCGAGCCACAACTTCATTCGGGGTTTTTGATAAACAAATCTTTCATTTCTTAATAGCATCACTGTAACGAGAGCAATCAGATACAAGCCTCAAAATTGTCAGATGATAAGGAATTAGCTAAAAGTCCCAAATTACAACTTTCAGAATCAGAAGCGATGCTTTCTTTATACCTCTCAAAAATGTACAGCCAATGCTTAAAAACTTCGGAGCCTCAGGAGATGAGGGATGTATTTCGAGTCTGTCCGGCCGAAGTCCACGTTTCATTTTGTTTATAGTATCAAACGTCCAAGAATAAAAAGAATTTGCCAATAAATTGGTAATTAGCCCTTATTTTTACCTTTAAAAAGGATTAACTGAATGATTTTTAGGCCTTTATTGAGCATTAAATTTGCTATTAATTTTATCCTGCAAATAGATAAATAATACATTACTAATATACATAATATATAATAAATAATATATATATATAATATAGATAATAATATAATATCTAATAATATATATAATAAATAATAATAATAATATAATAATAAGTAATAATATATAATAATAATATATATAATGTACACTTGCCATATTTTCTTCTGATATTAATTTAATTTGGTTGACTGGGAACAGTTAAAAAGAACCTGCACGGCTTTTTATTATTTATTATGAGTTGACTGGGACATTACTAGAGACTTCTTTCGGTTTTTATATTTTTTTATTATTAATTATATTATTATTTATTTGTGACTGGACAGTCTAGATAGGCTTTTGCGCTAAAATAATTATTTCTTATTTATTATTATTATGGAATTGACTGGGAATTCTAGTGATGCTAAGTTATTTCTAATTATTAATTTGGGTTTGATTAACTGAAAAATTTAGAGGCAGACGTTTTCTTTGTGTTATTCTTATTTTTGGTTGAACTGGGATTCCTGAAGAAGTTGTGCAGCTTCTAAAATATTATTTTCAAGAATAATAATTAAGAAGCTGCATTGACTCTCTAGAATGTCCCAGTCAGCCCATAATAATAAGATAATACAAGAAGCGCGTAGGTCCTTTTTGACTGTCAGTCCAATAAAATTAATAATTTAGAAGCCACATTGGCCCCTATATTTCATCAATTCATAATAATAAAAATAAGAAAATCCATAGAAGGAACCTACGTTAAAAACTGCGTTGTCGCTATATAAACTGTAATAATAATTAAATAGATATTTAGAACGCATTGACGTCTCCTTAGAATGTCCAGTCACCATATAATATATTCAAAGCGTCATGGTCTTTTTAGACTGTCCAGTCAACCATAAAATTAATATTAAGAAGCAGATTGGCCCTCTAGATATCCGTAACCCCAATTAAATACTAAATAAGAATAATAATTAGAGAGCGTATGGCCTAATCAAGATGTCCCTGTTCAACCAATAATAATAATATAAAAAATAATAATTAGCCAATGGATCCTCTAGATGTCCAGTCACCTCATTATAGGAATAAGAATAATCTTAAGAGCGCATGGTCTTTTAGACTGTCCCAGTTACGAATAAATAATAGATTGAGGAGCCGCTTGGCCTCTAATGGTCGGTCACCATAAAAATTAAGAATGGATAATTTTTAAATAATAAGTAATGGGTAATTAATGAATCTTATAATGAAGAGCAATGGCCTACCTACACTGTCCAGTAACCAACAATATTATAATTAGAATAATCTTAAAATCGTATTGCCTCTAGATGTCCAGTCCATCATAATAATTAATAAATAAGATAAAATTCAGAGCGCAATGGGCTATTGATGAGACCATGATTAAAAAATTTAAGAATGATTTTTCTTATTATTAAATTTTGGGTTGAACTGGGACAGTCTAGATAGGCCATGCGGCTTCTGAATTTTATTCTTATTTATAATTGTGGTTTGACTTGGACAGGATCTAGGTTAGTCCATGGTTGGCTTTAATTATAAATACTATTATTATTACATTAATTATTAATTAAATTATTCTTAATTCTATTTTTATGGGTTGACTGTGGACAGTGTGCTAGGAGGGGAATGCGGCTTCTCTTATTAATTCTTAATTGTTTCTGGGAAGTTAAAGGACATGCGGCTTTTTAAGTATTTTTGTTATATATATTGGGGTGACTGGGACATTTTAGAGGATTAATGTAATTGCTTCTATTAAGTTATTTTTTAATTATTTAGTTATTATTGCTATTGAAATTATTGTTGACCATGGCTGCTTCGTTAAAGTAGTTTTTCTTTATTTATTATTAATTAGGGTTGACTGGACACTTTATAGAAACATGCGGCTTCTTTAATTGATTAATTTTTTTGTTTGGTTGTTAATTAGATAGGCACATGCTACTTCTTAAGTATTATTCTTATTTATTAATGAAGTTGACTGGGACATTCTAGAGGAGTCAATGCGGCTTCTTAATTTTATTTTAATTATTAATTTTATTGGTTGACTGGGACAGTCCTAATAGGCCTACGTCTCTAAGTTTATTCTTATTTATATTTTTATGGGTTGACTGGAATTCTAGAGTGGTCAATGCGGTTCTTAATTTTAATTTTTATTGATACTGGACAGTCTAAATAGGACATGCGGCTTCTAAAGTATTGTTCTTATATCATGGGTAACTGGGGACATTCTAGAGGGGTTCATGCAGTTCTTTATTTTATTCTTAATTATTATTATTATGGGTTGACTTGGGACAGTCTAAATAGGCCATGCGGCTTCTGAATTATTTTCTTATTTATTAATTAATAATGGGATGATTATTTAAAAGAACTGCATGCGCTTTAATTATATTCTTAATTTATTAATTATTGTTGGTTGACTGGGAAAGTTTAGGTAGGCATACGAGCTTTTTAATTTATATTCTATTCATAATTAACTTCTTAATTTCATTAAAATTATTCTAATTCTGATTTTTATGAGGTTGAATGATATATATTCATTTCGTGTGACGTCAGAAATCTAAAAATCAAATCAAAAAATAAATCAATAAAATAAAAAAATTCAAAAATTGTTTTTTTTCTAAAAAATCAAAAAATCCAACCCTGTAGTAGAGTATCTATCTACCATATAAAATAGTCACCGCAAGGAGAATAAAAAGTGGGTAGCTAAATTTGTCATATTATTTTGCATAATTAAGTTGCCCCGAAGGTGTCTCGAGTATGAGCAGAAAAGCTTGGCGTCATTCATAATCTGTGTTATATTTAATATTTCTTGTAATAAAGTTAAAAAAATTATTAGTTCTACTTATTTTGACCAAGAATTGGAAGTTCTCATAAATTGTATACGTGAAGTTTGTAGTATATATAATATATTATTATATATATATATATATATTATATAATATATATATATATATATATATATTATTCTTACATCTTGGGATTATAAGTGAAATGAATGACTTGTGTTATCGGCGTGACAGAATTTTTTTGGGTTTAAACTATATATTAATATATATATATTATATATATTTATTATTTATTTATATATATATATATATATTATATATATAATATATTACATATTATATAGTGTATATTGCTCAATAAAGGGTTAAGGCTGTACTACAATACCACTGGCCTAAGCTAGCCGATCATATGTCTATTCAAGATAAAAAAAATCTTAATTTGATTCAGCTAACAGTTTCAGTGTCATTAAACGAAAGCGATGATGTATTTACGATCCCAGTTTTCAAAATAAAATAGAGCATTGGCCTGATATATAATATATATATATATTATATATAATATATATATATATAATTATTATATATATATTATATGTATATATAGTTATATATAGTATGTATATATTATATATAATAATAGACATGGATGATATTTTAAGGTTATACATATTATGTGAAGTTATTTATCTTTCCACGAGTGCAGGACGCTTGGACAGACCCCCTTTTGCAACCCACAACTCTTTCTCCCAACTCACCCATTTCGGAAAAAGGTTATGTGTATTAAGTTGAAATTATAATTCTCTAATTATGGCTTCAAAAACAAAAGCTTCTGAGCTCTGTTCAGTAGGTTTGCTTCGTCTTTAGTCGTAATGTGTTCTGCACCTGAAGTATTGCTACGTAGCTACATTTGATGAGGGCATGCTAAGAATTTCCTGGCGACTTCTGCAAGATGTAGAAAACCTTTACAATTATCACGCCAAAAGACTAGTGGATCTTTATCTGAATTCAAGCTTTTTCGCTTTTTATATTCTTCGATCAATGATAGTGCGTTTTGACACATCTGAACAAGACTCTTCATCTCTGCTAGAAGCGAAATAACTATCATTGATTCAGTAATGAATCGCTAACCGATGGTAATTGCGTGTCTGTTTAATGTGATTTTATGCTTTTATTGCTGGTGTATTTCTGCCTTTAGCAGCATTTCATCACATAGGAATCCTAAATTAATTTAACCTTCTGTGAATCACGTGGTTCAAGAAATTGTAGCCAGGATTTAGAAAACTTGTTATTGCACACGCGTTATTGTTTAGCAGAGTTTGAAATCTATTATCTATCCCCAGCATGAGTGTTGCTGTTATCTTTGAAAGTCACTTACTTTTAATAATATATATTAATAATTATAATATATATATATAATATATATTATATTTGATTATATATATAATAATAGTATATATATATATATATTTAATTATATATTTAATATATATAATATATATTTATATTAAGTATATGTAATATATTATATATATAATATATATATATATTATATATAGTATATATTATAGTATATATAATATATATATTTATATATATATATTATATATATATATTATAGTAGTTAGTAATATATATAATATATATGTTATAATATATAGTTATATATATATATATATATTATATATATATATAATATATATATATATTATATATATATATATATACACAGGTAGTGGCGCGCACACACGTTTCTTATAATTTATAGATGAATATATTATTCGCTATCCGCAAAAAATTAATGCGGATGCGGATAGAGAAAATGATGCTGATATCCTCATATGCGGATGCGGGTTGGGGATTATGCTACACTTAATATTATATATTATAGTTATATATAGTTATATATATAATATATATATATTATTTATATATATATATATATATATATTGCTCGGTCTCCTTTTGTCCTTTAATTCAACCTTGAACGACACTATAAATCCTTCTACTACTCTTTCTCCTCTCAGGTGCCCATGCTTTAACTTGCGATTTCATTTGATTGGATGGATGGATTCTTGAAATCTTTAAATATTAGGATGGAAATGACACAGATGACATTCCTCCCTGAGTTTTGGGGGAGTGTGCTTCTGAACTAGCTCTATGTATCGTATACTAAATACTCTGTGCCTTAATACTAACACTTTGTGTCAGTTTTGGAATCGCTCATATGTACAACTTATTCCTCAAACTACCACACTATAGCTTTCACTTGTATAAGACTTGAAACTTCGAAACAGCACTGTTCGTTGTAATGGCGATGGTATAAGAGAGTTATGCCACAACTTTACCGTGAGAACGAGATTGAAGGGAGTAAGTCAGAGCAGGAGAGATGATAAGTTGTAATAAGCTAGACTCCACCTTATCTAGGAGAGCTGTATGTATGGAAACACCTTAAATTTCCGAAGCATACTCCATACTAGGGCTAAAGGCACCCCTATGCAGATCAGGCAACTGGAATGACGGGAAAAAGTTCAGAAGGCACTTCAAAAGACACAACCTCATAGAATTTTATTTTGTGTGAGAAATGTGACCTTCCAAGAAAATTAACGAGAAAAGAAAATAGAAGGAATATATAAGAGAGTAGGATTGGGTTCTGTTTTCCCGAAGATGTTTTGGTTGTAATGAAGATTACATCGAGTAGACAGGTGTAGGATTTGAATTTTGAGGCATTGAAAACAACAATGTTTTCATGTCCCCAATTTGTGATATTAGATAAAACAGGGACTTGTTGCTCTAAGATCACCCTCTCACCATTTAACATCTTTCGCATTCAAAGGAGGAATGACGGTTGGGGTCGTCTGCACAATAGTGAATAGAAGGAAAAGTAACAGATAGAAGATCAATAATAAAAAAAAGAGAAAAGAGTTGAGGGTTGAACAGAAAAAAGGGGTGAGAGTAATCCCTTTTCTTCTGCACAGGCTGAATAAGTAAATACTTTCAGCTTGAAGGAAAGGTCATAGTGGATTGCAGTAATAAAACAGTGTACCAATGTAAGGTGCAAACTCAGAAGCACAAATTTTGAGAGCCAGGAGGGATATCATCAGAATTAGATGAAAATTTTTGATCGAATTAAGAGTTCAACTGTAGTAGCAAAGGATAAGACATCCGTGTTGCTGTCAGCTGAAAAAAGAGATTGAAATGATCAAAAAAGCAAAGTAGGAGTTAACATATTTTGCAAAACGCTAAAGCGTGAAGCCGAGGATCTAGAAAGATTTTTACATTTTCTACGTACAAAAATGTTTTTAAAAGGTTATACAAGGATCCAAGATAACTTTACATTTTTCTTCTGTATGGAATTTAGAAGCACTCTTTTTACAATGTCCTAATTGTTTATTTCTCTCAAATTTATCCTTGTTACTAGGATACGTACTACACCTTGAAATACTACTCCTTTTTTGATTACATAGCTTACACTCTAGATCAGCTATAATGGCTACAACTGAACTGAACTGAATATATATATATATATATTATATAATATAATAATATACTATATATATAATATTTATAATTATATATATTATATATATATCTATATATTATATATATATATATATTATAATATATATTATATATATTAATATATATATATATATATTTATATAATATATAATATATATATAAATATTTATTATATATATATATATATATATATTATATATATATATCTTATATATAATTATATATATTATTAATATATATATTATATATATATTTTATGATGTTAATATTGCATATGTATCGCATTTAAAGAGGTTAAATAAAGAAGAACATTATGGGAAAGTAAGAATTTACTGCCTTCTCGGATGAACCACCGCATGTTGCGATGAGGACAATATCCGGTGCTTTAGATGAGCTATCTTCCAAGCCCCAAAAAGTTGGGTTAAACAGTTATAAGCCAAAGTCCTTTCATCTCGACATACAGGTTTCCACTGTCCTATCTCGTTTTTATTTGTGATGTTAAATATTGGCATTAATCGCAATTTATAAGATGTAATAAAGAAAAGAATTTATGAAGTAGAATTTATTGCCTTTCCGGGATTGAACACCGCATTTGCAAATAGGACAATATCCCGGTGATTACGACTGAGCTATCTCCAACCCAAAAAAGTTGATTCAACAGTTATATAGCAACCGAGCTCCCTTCAAGGGGACATCACCAGGTGTCCTGTCCTATCCCTCTTTCTTTATATTGTAGATGTTAATAATATTGCATATTATCCGCAATTATAATAGATGTAAATAAAGAAGAAATTTAATGATGCTCGTTGTAAAGCGGGTATATTGTCTCTATCGCACGCGGTGGTTCAATCCGGAGAAGGCAGTAATTGTTTCGTTATTATGTTCTTTCTTTTTTGACATTGTGATAAAAGTTTAAATGAAATATTTTACTTAAAATATAAAGAAGAGGGATAGGACAGGCTGGACTGGTGGAATGTCGATTGAAGGGAGCTCGGTTGCTTTATAACTGTTCTTGAATCAACTTTTTGGGTTGGAGGATAGTAGTCGTAAAGCACGGTATATTGTCCTCATTGAAATGGGGTGGTTCATTCCCCCTTGGAAGAAAGGGGGCCAGTAAATTCTTTACCTCCATTATGTTTTTATATTATTATATACTTATATTATAGTATTATATTATATTATTATATTAATATATATATTATTATATATTAATAATATAATTATAATATATATAATTATATAGGGTATTTCTTTCTTTTTTTCTGCTGATAAAAATTTCTGCCTCTTTGCAAAACACTCGAATAATTCTGTAATCTGCCTTTCCCCCTCTTACCCGTTCTGACGGTTCTATTGCAACACTCCTTCTGAAAGGCTATTATTTGGTCTTCTTTTTTCATCTTTCCACCATGGACGATTCGGGTCTCTCCTCCTCTGCTCCATTCGTCTAGGTATCCATGTCTTACTTCATTACTCATGATGAGTTACATGAGATACTGAGATCTATGAACGTCCGGAAGGGCAGTGGCCCAGATGGCATTCCACTCTGGTGTTTTGAAGGAGTGTGCTTCTGAGTGGGCGCTGTCCTCGTTTAACTCTACTCATATGCCTTAACATAACACTTTCCTCAATGCTGGAAGCGGCTTTTATTCAGCCAATCGAAAAAGGGTTGCCGCCTGATCCTTCTAACTATCGACTAACTATTGCCTTAATTGTATTCTATCTAAGATACTCTTCCTTAATTCTCATTCCTCGATATATAGATCTCATTCCCTTTTTCAGATGTCAGTATGGCTTTGACGTCGAATACTGGTGATATACCTTTCCTATTACTGATCTATGGTTTTCTGCCTAAGGATCATGGTGATCTTGTGTGGTAGCCTTGACACTATTAAAGCTTTTTGAACAGGGTATTGGCATGCGTCGCTACTCTCTAGCTACCTTCCTTTGGATTTCTTTCGCTCTGCTTATCTTGTTGTTTTCTTTCTGATGGTTTCCATTTCAGCTTTTTTTGTTGATGGACAACCTCTTCTCTTTCTTATTAGTTGTGGTGTTCCTCAGGGTTCTGTTTTATCTCACTTTATTCTTCTTTTCATCAACCTTCTTTTCTTAGCTGCACTTCTCTAACTCTGTTCACTCTTATGCGATGTCAACTTCCATTTTCCACTCATTTTAATTGTGCTCCCGTATATCTAGAGTTGCCTCTCGGTCCTAAGCTTCTGATTCAATTTTTGCCGATTTGGTCGGAATTTTTCAGTGGGGTAACCGTAATCTTGTGAAGTTTCAACTCTTGAAAACTCAACTTCTTCATATCTCCTTCTAAAATACCTCCAACTTTCCTATGTCCTTTGACGGCTCTAATGTCTTCCCCGTAAACACATAAACATTCTAGGACTAAACATGTGAATGTCTTGGAGACCTCACTAATGTTGCTAAATGGCCTCAAAGAAGCTGGGAATCTGTTCAGATTGCGTGAATTTTTTCTCTCTCAGATGCTCCATTATATAGGTCTTTTCGTCCTGTATGGATATTGGTTCCACATTTTGGGGGGTTTCGGTTCACCCCTTTTGGATAGAGTTTGAAGCTAAGGCTTAGAGGCTTATAAACTGTCACATTCTTTCTGACTCCCTTGACCCTCTTTCTTTGCGTCGTGACGTCGGTGCCTATCTCTTTTCTATAGGATTACAACGGCAGGTGCTCGAGGAATTGACCTCTCGCATCTCCACCATGTCTCCCTCGTAATACAAGAGGTGCCTTGTCTCTCATGAATAATTGTGTGAATATTGGAGACTAAGGATCACTCGTTGTGGTACCTCCTTTTTCCAGCACATCTGTTTTGTGGAACTCTTGCTTCTTTTATTTGTCCCCATATTTCATTTCCTCTGATTTTAATCCGCGTCTGCGCACTGAGGGATTGCGTTAGCAAGGGACGGGGTGGTTTACTTTCCATTTATTTTAATGTTTTTCTTTATGTAATTTTTATCTATTTTTTTATTTATTTTTTTTTTTTTGCCCCTCCTTTTGAAAAGGGCATGCTGAGTGGTGTATTATGTAAAAAAAATATATATATATATATATATATACATTTATATTATATATATATATATATTTTATTAATATACGTTATCCATCTCTGAATGTTGAATAAATATATATATATATATATATTATATATATTATAATTTATATATGAAGAATAGATTTTACACAATTCTGGAATCTGGAATGAAATATAAATAGTGTGAATTTGTGGAGGTTAAAGACAACGGTAATTTTTGAAGGTAACATCCCTGTAACGCATAGCGAGAGAACAAACAGAGTTAAACCAAGGTGTTGAACTTTTTTGAAGAGAAGTAAATGAAATATACACTTCCATGTCAGAGCGAATCCCCTCCGAAATGGGTTCTGCATTATGTAAGGAAGAGTATCTGCTGAAGCAGATCTCATTCCAAGGAAAGTAAAATTATGCAAGACAGCAAGTTAGACCAGTTTGCAGCACTCGAAGGGAGGGAGGGTCTTTCCTACGAAAGACTTGAAAAGACAGAAAAGGAAACAGAAACAAGAAGGTGATCTGATGAACCAAAAGCTGGAAAGAGTTTAGCACTAAAAGTGAAGGATTGCAAGTTTAAAAAACAAAAAAGCATACTGGGATCATCTCCAAAACAATAAGGTATTCGTGTTTAAAACTGCACCATCAGCTTAATGTTATTATTAATAGTATTAATAGAGAAATGAAAGACTAGTTCACCCTCTGAATCTTGAGGACTAAAAGAAACCCGTTGGAGTTAATAAACATTGAAATCAGCTCAAAAAATGATTTCAGAGATGGGAGAAGATGAGAGAGTGTGCTCTATTTTGATGCATAGAATTTGGAGATAAAAAATAGAACAAGTTTATTTATTACTGATTGGAGATTATATATATTTAATATTATATAATATATATATATATATATATAAATATATATATATATTATTTTTGTTACTTAATATATTAGTATATATATATAATATATTATATATATTATATGCAAATTTGTAGAAACTGTTACTGTGGAGCGAGGTACC
>JABUQX010103573.1:5000-12500 GCA_015478945.1 Trachelipus rathkii
GGTCAGCGTTGCGTTAATAAATTTGTGTATGAGAGAGAGAGAGAAACGAAGAAGAGAGAGAGAGAGAGAGAGAGAGAGAAGAGAAGAGAGAGAGAGAGCAAGAGAGAGAGCGAGAGAGAGAGAGGAGAGAGAGAGAGAGAGAGAGAGTACGTTACGAAAGTTTTGCGTGCAATTGCTAGGTTAAATTTCAAGATTATTCACTTTAATTATTTTTCAAATATATCATTTAAATATTTGAAAAGCGGATATGCAGTCAATAACGTTTATGCAAATTATGGTTCAAACTTTTTTTTCTTTGAACAAGTGATCGAGAAAAACGCCGTTTTTTTAGTAATTTATTATTATTATTATTATTATTATTATTATTATTATTATTATTATTATTATTATTATTATTATTATTATTATTATTATTATTATTATTATTATTATTATTATTATTATTATTATTATTATTATTATTATTATTAGTAGTAGTAGTAGTAGTAGTAGTAGTAGTAGTAGTAAAATTATTATTATTATTATTATTATTATTATTATTATTATTATTATTATTATTATTATTATTATTATTTATTATCATATTATATTATTATTATTATTATTAGTAGTAGTAGTAGTAGTAGTAGTAGTAGTAATAGAATTACTATTATTATTATTATTATTATTATTATTATTATTATTATTATTATGATGATGATGATGATTATTATTATTATTATTATTATTATTATTATTTATTATATATTATTATTATTATTCATTATATTATTAATTATTCATTTATTATTACTTTCAAAATTGTCACAATTCAATACACTTCAGTATGCTGATGACACTGCACATTTCAATATCAGACCGTAATTAAACACACTTAACGACAAGTTTAAATAATTGAACTAAAAAAACATCTATAACATGGGTAGAGGCAACAAATTCTCCCTAGAATCTACAAAAAAAATAATTACCTGTAATAACAATTCAAAAGAAACACCCTATTTCATAACCTAAATGTAAGAGCAAAGAATAAATTATAATCGCGTTATCGTCTTGCCAGAGATATTAGAGTTGTTATCCTTGACGACAAGCTTTCTTTCAAAGAACACATAAATAGTCTCTCATAAGCAAATTATTCCTATGCCTACTTTGCATTCCTTAAGATAAGGAATGTTTGTTCCAAAACATATAAAAAACCTTTTACTATAGTGTTGTTTAGGGCATCCAAAACTAATGGTATTAAAATATTCTTGTTGCAAGTGAATACCTACTACAACCTGTAATCGTTATGCAAAAAAAATAATTCGTGTAATATCAGGGCTCGTACTACCGTGGAACACAAAACCCCATCAGCTACAAAAATGTGTGTTCTTTGGCACAATATGCCTGCTCTAATGTTACATCCGTGGGTTTCAGTCGGCATTGATTAAATCAAAAGGAACCTCGACAAATGATCTCGCTTTGTCAAAAACATTAATGTTACAGACAAACGTTACAGAAACCATCTCCGTAGCACAACTACCCTATCACCCTTAGACAAAGCGAAATTCACCTTAACGAAATCTCGGAGGGCTATCTTCATATAAGGGCATAGAATTGTGGAATAATCTCCCCAAAAATGTTCAGAAATCACTCACCATTGGCTCGTTTCGTAGAAAATCAGAAACTTCTTATATCTAAATTATTAACGAGGGCATTTCCTACCCGACGTTAAGTCCTATTCGTACAATCAGTGGTAGCGATTCCCTTTAGCTTATTATTAAAACTTAATTGCTCTCTCTCGTCTTTCTTCTTAATATCTACAAGTCAATGCTGCTAGCGGTTTGATGTTATGAAAAAAATTTAAACTATTATTATTATTTTATTTATTATTGTATTTATTTACTTGTTATTATTATTATTATTATTTTTAATTGTAGTATTAGCCTTATATTTATCTATTATATATATAAATATTCTTAAAATTACTTATTATTCATTATTATCATCATTTTTATTATTATTAATTATTATTATTAATTTTTATTATATTAATATTATTAATATTATTATTATTATTATATTATTATTATATTATTTTATTAATTATATTATTATTATTATTATTATTATTTATTATATATTTATTATATGATTATTATTATTATTATTATTATTATTATTATTATTATTATATTATTTTTATTTTTTAATTACAATTTTATGGCACCACGAGCGTTTATTACTTTTTGACATATTTACTATTTAGCTTTAGTTCAGTGTCATTTACTTAAATTACTTTTAACTTTTTATAACATCTGAATTTGCCAATATTGTTAATTATCTATATTATTTATTGCTTGTATTAGTATTTATATTATTATTTATTATTATTATTATTATTATTATTATTATTTATTATTATTTAATATTATTATTATTATTTATTATATTATTATATATTATTATTTATTATTATTGCTATTATTCTTATTATACTTCTTATAACTATTGTAATTATTTTATTATTATTATTATTATTATTATTATTATCTATTATTATTATTATTATTATTAATATTTATTATTTTATTATTTATTATTATTATTATTCATTATTTTATTATTATTATTATTGATTATTATTATTATTTATATTATTATTTACTATTGTTATTATTGTTATATTATTATTATTATTATTATTATTATTATTATATTATTATATTTAATTATTATTCATATTATTTTTATTATTATTTATTATTATTATTATTTTATTTATTGTTATTTATTATTATTAATTTTATTATATTATTATTATACTATTATTATTATTAATATTATTATTATGATTATGATTATTATTATTATTATTATATTATTAATATATTATTATTATTATTATTATTATTATTAATATTATTATTATTATTATTATATTTATCATTATTTATTTCTATATTATTATTATTATTATTATTATTATTATTTTATTATTATTAGTTTATTATTATTATATTATTATTTTATTATTATTATTTATTATTTATTATTATTATTATTATTATTATTATTTTATGATTATTATTATATAATTATTATTATTATTATTATTATTATTTATTATTCATTATTATTTATTAATGATTATTTTATATTAATTATATTATTATATTATTATTATTATTATTATTATTATTTATTGATTATTGTATTATTATTAGTATTTATTTTATTATTATTAATTATTATTATATATATTATTATTAATAATTATTGTTATCATTTACTATAATTATTATTATTATTATTATTGTTATTATTGTTATTATTATTATTATTGTTATTGTTATTATTATTATTTTTGTTATTTATGTTTTATTTTTTTATTATATATATATTATTATTTATTATTATTATACTAATTATTTTGGCTCAATGGACAAAAACGTCCCCCTAGTAGCCCTTTTCTCATCTATTTATTACTTTGTATTAATATAAATATGACCATGTAATATTTTTAGAGAGAATAAAATATTTTTATTTGATTTGATTTTGATTTGATTATTATATTATTTATTATTATTATTAAAGATATGATCAATCTTATAATGTGACTTTGAATAATGGAAAATATTGCTTTTGCTAATCATAGAAATATATATAAAACACATATATTATATATTATATATATATATTATATATATATATATATTGATATAAATATATATATATATATATATATAGATAATATATAATATTATATTATTTAAATATACATTATATGTAAATAAAAGAAATAAATAGCTTAGTAAAGAAAAAGTATCTATTCTAAACAATGATATTTATATATATAATTTATTATATTAATATATATAATATATATATATACGTATATAATATAATATATATTATATATATATATATATTACTTTATATATAATATAGTATTATATATATATAGTATGTATAATATATATATATATCATATATATATATATCTATTATATATATATATATATAGATATATATATACTATATTAGTTATTTATATATATATATATATATATATATAATATAGAATAATTATATAATATATATATATTATATACAGCTATATAATATATATATATATATATATATAGTATATATATATAATATATATATATATTATTATCATATATAGTATATATATATATATATATATATATAATATTATTTATATTATATATATATATGATACCAAAACCATCCACATGCATTGCTCTTTTTCGAAAGGAGGGGCAAAAAAAATAAATAAACAAAAAAAAAAATTTCAAAAAGAAAAACAAAAATTAAAATAAATGGAAAGTAAGCCCGCCCTGTCCCTTGCCTACGCAATTCCCTCAAGTGGGCGCAGACGCGGGACTTAATTAGAGGAAGATTGAATATTGCCAGGGAAAATAGAGAAGGCAAGGAATTCCACAGAAAACAGATAGTGGCTGGAAAGAAGAGTACCACAACGATGTGACCTGAGGCTCTAATATTCACAACCAATTTCATTGAGAACAAGGCCCTCTTGTGTTACGAGGTGACGCAGTGGTGAGGAATGCGAGAGGTCAATCTCTGAGCACCTCAGTTGTAAATACCTATAGGAAAGAGACAGGGCACGACGTCACGTCTCAGAGAAAGAGGGTCAAGGGGAGTCAAAAAGTATGGGACAGTTTATAAGCCTTAGCTTGTTTCAACTCTATCCAAAAGGAGGGTGGACCGGATCCACCCCAAATGTGAGGAACCAGTATTCTACACAGGGCGAATAGACTCTTATATTAACTGGAGTGATCTGAGCAGAAAAGAAAAAAATTCTGCGCAATTCTGGAACAGAATTCCAAGCCTTCTTTGAGCCATTTTAGCCGCCGATGGCGATATGAGGTCTCCAAGACTATTCACTATTTATGTTTAGTCATGAATGTTTATGTTCTTTACAGGTGAGACATTAGAGCCCCGTCGAAGGGGATAGGAAAGTTGGGAGGTGTTTTTAGAGAGGGAGTATGAGAAGGTGGAGTTTTCAAAGAGGAAGTTGAGCGAGAGAGAGTGTGCGGTTACCGTCACTGAGACTATCCCGACCAGTCGGGCCAAGATTGAATCAGAAAGCTGTCAGAACGAGAGGCAACTCTAGATACAAAACGAGGCGAGTATATATATATAATATATATCATATATATATATATATATATATAATATATATATATATATATTATATATATATATATTATATTATTATATATATATATATATAAATATGTTATATAATATATATATATATATAATATATAATATATATATAATATATATATATATATATACTATATATATAATATTATATATATATATATATAATATATGATATATATAAATATATTATATATTATATATAATATATTATATAATATAAAAATATATTTATATATATATATATATAATTAATATATATAATATATATAGATATAATATATAATATATATGATATTATATATATATATATATATATTATATATATATATTATATGATATATATATATATATATACGATTATACATTATATATATATTATATCTATATATATATATATATGATATATATATTATATATATATATTATTATTATATTTATATATATATTATATATTATATATAATTATATATATTTATATAATATTATATATATATTATATATTATATATATAATATATATATTATTATATATATATATATATATATATATTTTATAATATATACTATATAATATATATATAATTATATATATATTTATATATATATATATATATATATATATATATAGTATATATATATATATATATATATATATATTATATATATATAGGTAATAAGGATAAGTATTTAAGAGCATTGCATTCAAATAAAAATCAGTTGAATATGAACAGGATGAGACTGAATAAATCTGGACGCAGATGAAGGAAGCCTTTGTTAGTAATGCAAGAAAAGTATGTGGATGTGCTACAGTAGGAAGTAAGAATGTTAACAATGAGTGATGGAATGAAGAGGTTTGATGCAAGCGGTTTATAAAGTAGAAAAAAAAAGCCGTGGTGAATGTGGTAAAAGCCATGATGAGGTTTCAAAAGAAAGATGTTTGGAATTAATATATAAGGAGGAAAAAAAGAATACTTAAAGGTATACGTAGGAAGATAAAAGAATTAAATGAATGGTTTTGAAGGAGGATGAATATGGATTTACAAGAGAATATGAAGCTCTTCTGGAAGGAAGCGCTAAAGTGCTAAGAATTGATATTAATATTAGATAGTTGTTTTTGCTTGGTTTAGGTAATAGATGTGAATAGTAGAATGTTGTTGCGGGGTTAATTCGATGACTGATGTAAACTGGAATGGTGATAGAGTGCTGGAGGGGGAACACTTCTAAAATCGCATAACATCGCTAGTTAATGAAGATGTGTATGAATTTGATTGTTGTGTTTGATTGGTGCAATGAAAGAATAGGGACTTTGGAGAAAGTTAATTAGTAAGGAGGAGGTGATGGGTAGAGTGAGAAAGATGAAGAATAGTAAATCTGCAAGCATACATAGAATTACTGGTGAAATGATCAGAAACAAATGCGAGATGGTGATTGAATGTATTTGGAAGTTATGTAACAAAGCGTTTATGGAGGGTATAGTTCCAAGGTATTGGAGGAGGGCAGTAATAATACCCTTATATAAGGGTAAAGGGGATAAGGTGAACTATAGAAATTATAAGGTAATTTAGTTTTTTTGAGTGTTGTAGGGAATATATATGCTGGTTTTTTGGTCGAAAGAGTACTTTCGACGAGTGACTGAAGAACTGATTGTGAAGAACAAGGTTGCTTTAGAAGTGTTTAGAGGATGTTGTTGGATCAAATTTTACGTTTGAAACAAATGATTGAGAAAATGAGCGAGAAGAAGAATAAATTGTATTTAGGTATTATAGATTTGCAACAGGCGTATGATAGGATTAATAGGGAGTCTCTATGGCAGGTGTTATTGATATATGATGTTGGTGGTAGGCTTCTGAATGCATTCAAAAGTATATTTGACGAAAGTGAAACGTGTGTAAGAATAAATGGTTTCAAGAGTGATTGGTTTAATATTAATAGAGGAGTGAGGCAGGTATGTGTTATGTCCCCTTGGTTGTTCAATTTGTATATGGATGGGGTTATGAAAGAATTAGAGATGGGGTGGCAGGAATTGGTGTTAGAATGATGGAGAATGAAGGTGAGTGGAGGGTGCCCAACCTATTATATGCAGATGATTTGGTTTTGTGTGGTGAATCTGAAGAGAGTTGAGAGATGGTAGAAAGATTTGGCAGGGTGTGTAAATGGAGGGGTTTGAAAGTAAACGTAGATAAGAGTAAGGTTATGGTTGAAAGTGATTGGTTTAATATTAATGGTGGAGTGAGGCAGGGATGTGTTATGTCTCCTTGGTTATTCAACAGGGTTATGAAATAATTAGAGGCAGGGATAGCAGAGGAAG
>JABUQX010103573.1:20000-32622 GCA_015478945.1 Trachelipus rathkii
GAAGAGTAGGATTAAATATGAACTTAGGGAAACCAAAAAAAAATTCAATAAGAACATAGCCTCTTCAAAGGGTATGCAAATAAATGAATTTCGAAGAAGAATAAAAATAGCTTTAGTGATCATGGATAGTTTGAATGTCAATCGCTGTGGTAAATTTCTTCTTTGTATAAAAAGAAAAGCTTTTGATCAGTATGTGTATACTGTCATACTATATGACTACAAGATTTGGACTATAGACACGAGTGGATTAAAAACTAAGAAAAACACCTGGATACTAATTGTAATGTAAGAACAGAATATGAGAATAAGGAATGGTTTTAGGTGAGAACTGGAGTCAAACAGGGAAGTGTGTTGTCACCAATTGTTTGTAGCATATACGGATGTAGTGATAAAGAAGGTGAGAGAGGATATAGGAGATTAGGAATGATATTCTGGGCATGCGCAGATGACGTTGGCATGCTGGAGCGAAGAGGAAGATAGGCTGAGAGAGGTGGTAACGTTTTGCTATTAGGCTTAGAGTGGCCGGTCTGACTATGAACATATAAAAGACTGAGATTATTGTGGTTAGTATGGGAGAGCTGAGAGTAGTTGTGGAAGGGACTGAGATAAGATGGTGGAGAAATGGCAAATACTTGAGTGGAGTATTTGAAGAGCGAGGAGGAAATGTACAGGAGATAACAAGTAGAATAGCTCAGTTGGGGAAGGTGTAAGAGCAGGGTACCCCAAACTGAAAGATAGGACAAATGAGTATTGGACGGTGAAAAGGGTGATATACGATAAGATGTTAACACCGCTTCTACTATATGGGGCAGAAACATGGAGTACGACCACAAGAGAGGATAGTAGAATACAGTCGGCAGAGATGTAGGTTTAAGAGTGATAGTGGGAAAGACTAGAGGAGACCAGACAAAGAAACTTAAAAATAAAGGAGGAGGTTGGAGTGAAGGCCTATATTAAAATAGATGGATTGCAAGCCAGATGAGCATGGTGGGGACACCTGAGAGATGCAGAGAGGAGAGAGGGGCCATGAGAGAGGGGAGTGGAGACAGTAGGTGGAGGACTCATTGGAAGACATGGGAATTGCTGATCGATTGCTGGAGAGAGAGAGCAGAGTCCTGAGGATAGAGGAAGATGGAGAAGAGCCTCTGGCCCCTTTGACAGGGTCTTGACATTTCCTGGGAGCTGTTGTAAGTTGTAAGATTATATATATAATTTATATATATATATATATATATATTTATATATATAATATATATATATATATATATATATATATATATATATATATATATATATATAATATATATATATATATATACTATATATTATATATATTATATATATATATATATATATATATTAATTTGAACTCGATTGTTTCTATTGAGCTTTGCTGCCAACTACTCTTCTAGCAGTTGATTAAAAAAAATTAATCGCCTTAATAATGAACCCCTTCAGTATTGTCAGCCACTTCTGAACCATTTCAATATTTGTATCTTATCATATTTATTACAAATAATCAATTTGTATCTTATATATATTACAAATGAAATAATCGATTTATTTTTAAAATATCATATATCGTTCATTCCGATAAAATATCGAATGGACACGGTAGTTTTTTTTTTTGGTGCTTCCGAAGTATAACATTAAGCCATGAATATCTTTATAACATCCCTATGGGGACTAGCCCAAATGGTCCACACGACAAAAATTTCCCCTACAGCGCCATCCGCAGGAGTTAGGATAGGTTAAATTTTGTTGGATTCGTTAGAGAAAAACTAAATAACCAGTTTTTTTTAGTTTTTTTTTATTTTACAAATGTCGACCATTTGACCTGTCGATCATTTTCTCTGTCGACCATTTGGTACTAGCTTCATCCCTTTAAACCAAATCACACTAAAGCCGTTTTCGTTTTTGCATTTGTGCTAAATAAAAATGCTAAAGTTTTCGGATCGTTTTCGTTAATCTTAGCACAAAATCATAAAAAAAATGCTCACCAAACGTAAACAATGTCCCTAATTGTGTGTAATATAGAATAAAATTCTGTATAAAATAGCGACCTTACAGAATTAAAGAAATTCCTTACGTTAATTTGATGAGCATTTTTTTTACGATTTTGCGCTAAGGTTGACGAAAACGAACGCAAACTTGAGCATATTTTTAGCACAAATGCAGAAACGAAAACGGCTTAATTGTATAGAGTTAATATACTCTACAGTTAAATCGTTGGAAATCTTAACGAACTAGTACGATTTTGTTTACAGGTATTGTTAGTAATTCCACGATGTATTTCAAAAAGAAAATTATTCAAATATATTTGTCAAATATGAAGTAAAACTATACACGAGTTCGAACTTTCTTTCGTCCTTTTCCACGGACTTCCAGATTCTTTGTAGAGTCAAATCATCCTTTTGTCTTTCTTTAAAGACTGATCGGGTATTAGGTAAAAGTTACTTAACGCCCACACGGAACGGGAGCTCGGATCAAAAAAAATTTTCACAGGTAGCCTCTATGATACATAAATAGATGTTTTATGGACGAAATGAATTTTTTTTTCCCTGACCTAACCTAACTTAACCTAACCTAACCTAATTTCGCCCCTAGAACATAGGTAAAAAAAAATTCATTTCGCCCCTATTGAACATCTATTTATGTATCTTAGATGGTACCTGTGAAGAAAATTTTTTGATCCGACCTCCCGTTCCGTGTGAGCGTTAAGTAACTTTGCCCCGGGTATTATATATAATGGGGTTGAAAAATTGTCGAAATACTAGAAAAGGAGGAAAAATATATCGCACATATTACAAGGGAACTGGAATTATATACCATGCAACCCTCTAATATTCAATAATACAAAGGTGTGTTAGTTCTTTAGGTTATATCAGTTAGAACATTAGAAATATAGAGACAGTAAGAAGCCACATGGACCTATCGAGTATCGAGAATGTTCCAGTTGTCCTTCCACCAGATAAAAGCAGTCACGACTAGAGTTTTTTCTGAGATTTCATTTGTTTCTGACGGTTTTATGACTTAATTAAACCATTATCCCCTTTGCTTAACGACTATCAACACATAAGTCTTAAAAGATAGATGTTCAACAATTAAGACTAGCTATCGAACAAATTTTCAATAATAAAAAAAAATCAGTCGAATATGTTCATATTGAAATGAAGATATTATATATATAAATTATATATAAATAATATATATATATATATATATATATATATATATATATATATATATATATAGTTATATATATATATATATATATATATAATATATATAGTATATATATATATATATATATATATTATATATAGTATTATATATATATATATATATATATATATATATATATTAACCAATTCTTGCAGATACCTCAGAATCCTAATTACTGGCCATTTGCCAAAACAGTTTTATAACATCCTTAATTTCCCTTAACATCCATTTGCAAAAGGTGCTGTTACACCTTGGTTATTACCCACTCCCACCATTTGCTTGGCTGCTGACCTCTCTCTCCAAAAAGATGAATTATGCTATAAGAAAATTGAGAAGGAATACAAATTTTATTTATCCTTTGAAAACATCTTTTGTAAAGATTATATCACGGAAAAGTTTTTTAACATATTGGGGTAAGATTGTATATTTCAAGATATAAATGTAATATATATTTTTTCTAATTTAAGATTCAATTTTAAATTTATTAACTTTCTACTTTTTAAAGCCTATTTACTAAAGAGTTTTAAAATTTTTAGTATCTTATGCTTAAAAGAGGTGTGCCCAAGTTTTTCATTATGTGATATTTTTATTATTGCAAAATGCAAATGAATCACGAAATGATTTACAAATACTGCATAAAAGAAAATCGAATTGATACCAACTTATCCTTCTATAACCATTGTTGCTGAGTCTGTCTCGGGATTGAAAACAACTCAGCCTTCTATAACCATGGTTGCTGTGTCGGACTAGGAACTTCTCAAAGAAAGAGTCCTGAATCGAAGTCGGAAAAATATCCGAATCTTGACTCTCAATCCATAAAAGTTTTCAGAGTATTTTCCATTCTCATAATAATATTTTAATCATATTAAACTCCATACCTTTGGGCCTAGAATCTAAATAATTTTATTAATGAACTATGTTTAAAAAAAGTTATCGGACATAACTACGGCGGAGTGATGTCAGTTGCAGATCCAGATTGTTCAGTTGACTGTGCCCTTAAGGCTTGTTCAATTTAATTTGATGGAAATATCCACGAACTCCCTTCCTCCGAATAATCCTATCTTGCTTTAGTCGCTTTCCTTCTTCCATACTTGTGCTCTTTTTCTTATAAATTTTCTTATACTCCATAAAGCTACTTCCATTTTTGTTTGCCCCTTCCTCTGTTACTTAATACTTTTTACGTTGGAACCTTTTTAGTCAGTCTCTCATCATCCATTATAAACACATGTGCATATCACCTCAACATTTCTTGTTTTGCTTTTTCCACCAGAAAACTGGCCAGTGAAGTTATCTAGTAGCACATTTCCATTGTGATTGCATTAATATGCTTATTTCTTATCCATACTCCACAAATATCCTGCAAGAATTTCGCTTTCAAAACCTCAATTCTTTCCTTCAGCTTAGTATTTAATGCTCATGTTTCGCAACCATTCAGGACAGTGGAGCAAAAAGTAAAATGAAATAAATTTATTTTAATATTTCTAGTTAAATTTCCCTTCTTTGATATTTCTCTAAAGCTAATTAACACTCCCTCACTCCTTCCGAAACCCTATGATCAATCTGCTCTTTCATCTCTTCCAAAGGTTCAATTCTGTTATTAAACCCTAAAGACTTGTTTCCGCAACACTTTCATCTCCCGCCTTAATATATACAAACCCAGCGTGTTAGTCATTCTCGTATTTTGCGCTTGAAATCAAAGGTTTGAATTACTTATCATAAATAAATTTGTTACATTATCGGAAAAAACTCAATGCAAAATATTTTTGAATTCTGTAAATGGGAACATCTTGCACATTGCTCTTGGAGTTTTAATGTAAAAGGTAATAAGTGTACAGTATACACCTACCACATTCGATGCTGCTCAGTCTGAAGAGAATGTACATGCTATTTCATATAATAAATCAATTTTAATTCAGTCTTAGTGCTTTTCAGATAATAATAGTAAAGTTGAATATGTTAAATTATTTCTAAAATTTAAAGGTAAATTTTTATAAAATGCTGTATTATTTTAGATGACATCAACAAAAACGAGGACTTTCTTGTTTCACTTAAACCCGAAGTTTTAGGTTCATAGCTTCCCTCAAATGGATAAGTTCTATATGTAATTTTATGCCTACTTCACCAAAAAAAAATCTAATAATCAGCATTTAACAACCAAAGTTACTGAATTGGTTGGGCGATTCAGAGATATTACCAAAGTTCCGAAGATGAGAAAGGATAATTATCATAACAAAATGGGAAAAGTTATACAAAGAATAGGAACTGCTGAAAATAGGAAAGACTAACCGTTTTGCTAGCCAAATTTCTAGAGATAGCAAAATTAAAAACCAAATGGAAAATATTTTTAATGTTACTCATTCATATGCTTTTAAATTAACGACAAATTCATAAGAAAAATCCTTTTTGCTTTCACAACAGAAATCAGACAGAAGAGAATGAATAAGTAACATAGACATAGTTCTAGCTAGATAAGGATGCTAGATGAACTGATCAACGAGAACGAGCTGAACAACAGCTATAGCGTTCCAAAAGAGAGGCCGCTGTGTCATTTGTTGTAGTGCAACTAAAGTCAGACAGTAGCTTATCTTCCACTGTTCACGATACTGATCCTAACAATGAGGAGGAAAAGGTTCATGGAGCTGTCAGTGGGCAGAAAATCTCCAAAGCATAAGACAATCCTAAGATAACCAGTGGCCAGCTACACATGCTTAAACAGAAGATTCCCTCTCTTTAGAGCATGATGTAAACGATATAAACATCAATGGGTCTTTCATTCGTCGCCAGCTCATATGTTTAGGCAAAGCTGAAGCTGATTTAGGATCTAACTTCCAAAGTACATGTTGATCGACTTCCGATCCTGACACCAAGGAAGAACACACAACCCAATTACTACATGTAGCAAAGTTTGGCATTTGAACAGGTGTCAAAATGGCTAAGGCAAGAGTAGAGGTTATTGAGAAATGGAATTTTGCAGGTCAGTTAGTAGGAATGTCTTTTGACACGATAGCTTCCAAGGGTGTCTGCAGATTGATAGAAAAAAAGCTCTAAATGGATTTGCTACATCTTTAATGCTGACATCACAGCTTGAAGTTGATCATGCAAAATGTTATTATTTCTAGCAAAGAATGAAGAACAGCTAGAGTTCCTATTCCGAGTGGTTAGAGAACATAGGAAAATTATACCAGAAAGCAGGAAAACAGCTTTATCTGGACAAATCAGGCTACGGTGAGTGTTTTTCAATCATGAAACCTTTCAACATAATGACCTTTCACCTTAATACTTCTACGGGGGTAGAACCTGGAAACATGTGCCCAAGGTAAAACTTTGAGGTTGTTGTGCAAGATGTTTAAATTGGAATATTCGAAATATATTTTATGGGAAAAGATATTAACACGATAGTAATAAATTTAAAAGGTAGAATAGGAATTAGTTTTTAAAAAATTTCACCCTTCCTACTTCCGACCCACAGACTTATTATGACACATCCATTTTTATACCATTTTTGGATGATTTAATATCAGCATAAGGAGAGAGTTTTTTTTTTAAATCATAAAGAAATTATATCTTCGTTGCAATTTGCCATACCGAACAAGTGTAATGTATCATATGAGAAGATAAAAGATTGTGTAACATTTTGCAAAGATCTCGAAAGCCCAATTGAAGATTTAGTAAAAGCAGAATGGGATTTAGGGAAGTTGAAATGGCATCACAGCACAGATCGTCCAAAAACAGCAATAGGCGGAGTAGTTTCTTGTTCGCAGTCACAATTTTCAATTATTTACATCTTGTTGCAAATACTGGCAATTTTACCCGTGTCAACTGCTTCAGTAGAAAGAAGCTTTCAACATAAGACTCTCTGAAAAATCCTTCTTGAGAATACAGTGAGATGAAAGATGTTAACTGGAACTTGCCCTCCTATACATACATCGAAATATGGCTAAAACTGAGATGTGATCTGGACTTTGCCTCACTCTCAGTCCGTCGATTTAAAGTTAACAATTTAGGTAAGATGACTTTAGTAATTTATATAAATTATTCCCATTTTTTCTTAGAAATTTAATATTTGGTCCTTCGCACTTTAATAATTATATATATATATATATATATATATATATATATTATATATATATTATATATAGTATATTATATATATATATTATATATATATATATTAGTTTATATATATATATATATATATATATATTATTTATATATTATATACTATATATATGTTATATATAATATATATATATTATATAATATATATATTATATATTATATTATATTATATTAGTAGATGACATATATAAATATATATATGCTTTATTATGTATATATCTATTATATATAAGTTATAGTAATGAGTATATATATAATATACTAATATAGCTATATATAATACTATATATTAGTAGCGTATATTATATAGACGATATAATAATACTATATATAGTTATTAATCATAATATTATATCGATAATATACTAATCGTAGGGAATCGCATATGACTCACAGTATTGATACTAAATGAAGTAGTAGATTATTATTAGTGATAGGTATATAGAGTTATATGTTAGTAGAAGATAATATATAGTATAATATATAATTAGCTATATAGTATAGTATATTTATATATAATACATGTAATTATAGTAGTATACATATTCAGGTTATAAGGTAGTCTGATTATATATGTATAGAGTATAGCGCGATGAGAACATATTAAGTAATATGATTATAAAGTTTGAGACGGAATGTAAGTCAATATAAATTATGCTATTATATTAATTAGATATATAATATGTATTAATGAATTAAATAAATATATATAAGTTTATACGGTCGTGTGCCTTTGACTAGTGCGTGAAGGCTTAGAAGGCGCATTATAAACAGCATGGAGAGAGAAAAGAAGAAGAAAGTAAGATGCCTAAGAGTAAAGAACTGAAGAATGAGGGCAATATGTACACAGATTGTTAAGGTCAGTTTATTTTTATTTAGAACAGCATGCAAGAATTTAATGAAAAAATATCCAAAGATGTCAATGCTGAATTTTTAAAAGGCACTGCCAAGTCTAATTTCGAGAAAATTCCAGATTATTAAATCAAAATTAAATTGATATTTAAACAAAGATTAATGAAGGAGGAGCACAAATTCTAGTTGATTTAATAGTTCATGATTCATTTTTTAAAATTTATTATTAAAAATACAAATGAAGCTGTATCCGAAATAATTAATCAGTTTTTTTTGAACAAATAAATTAGAAAAACAATTTGGATTTAAAAATTAAGAAGCTGCTATAAGTGATTTCTGGCCTAGATGTGAAAGATTTCGCCGACAGTCTTCCTCAATATGAAGATTTAATCTTCATCAACATGGATCACGAGGTTGTAGAGACGTGTTTGAGTCACAGGCGACTGCTTCCCATGAAATGGGCTTGGGAGTCGGCCTAGCTTAGCACCAACCGTCGATACAGAATTTGCTCGAAGAACCTCTTTCTGCCTCCGGAACCACTTTGGAACCTTCTGATCAAAGACTTTACGATGATCGACGGCGATATAGGGAAGAAACATGATGATTGCTACTTTAAATGTGGCGACACTAAGGGAAAAGGAGGAGGAGATAGTGGTCCTGATGATTGACCGTAAGATTGATGTTCTGGGAGTTTGTGAAACCAGACTGTCTGGTGGAGAAGTAAAGGTGCTGTATGGTGATTACCAGCTTCTCTACATTAGAGGTCAAGAGAGGAAACATGGTGTTGGGGTGATTCTGACACCAGAACTAGCACAGAGAGTAAATAGTATAGAGCAGGTAAACGAAACGATCCTGGCGTTCTCGATCAAAACAGATCGGATGGATCTTGAGTTTTATTCAGGTTGTATCCCCAACAGAGGAAGACGTTGAAGAAAGAGAGACTTTCTATCGAGAGCTACAAAAGTGAAGGAGAGAGCGTCAACACAGAAGAGCATCGTAATATTGGGTGACTTAAACGAACATGTTGGACAGGACCAGACGAGGGTGGAGGGGAGTGATAGGGTGCTTTTGTATTGGAGGAAGGAAACTCTGAGGGGAGGGGGTTATAGTATTTTTTGTGTACTAGAATGATTATTTGACTGGTGAACACTTTTGACAAACCCCATAGAGATAGCCACAAATGGACTTGTCACAGAGGGAATCAAGAGGGTATATGATACAAGGAGAAATCAATGATTCAATTTATGATAGCAAATAACAAGAGACTGTTTTAAAGACGTGAAGAGTATACAGTCGGTGATCTCCGGAGACTCGGATCACCGTTTGGTTGTAGAAAAGATGAGAATAGATGGTTAAACCATATAAATGTTAGGCTAGGAAGAGATTCATGGTTTAAAAGTTGCGAGAGCGGGAATCTAGAGAAAAATTTAAGAGAAATGGAGGGTAAAAGGAGGAATGTGGTGATGGATGCGGAGGTGGACGAGAGTTGGAGAGCATTGAGGGACGCCCTGTGGGAGGTGTCTGAGGATATTGTGAAAGTGAAAACAATTCATGGAAGGAAAATGAAACAAACTCCTTGGTGGACTGAACAAGTTCAGACGGCGGTAAAGAGAAAAATGAAATGTTTTAAAAGGTGGATAAAGACGAGAGGAGTGGAGGGGAGGAAGGATTAAGTGAAGCGAGAAGAGAAGCTGAACAGATAAAATGAAGAGAAAAGGAGAGCACATGGGAAAGGATTGGAGGAGAACTAGAGGAAGACCTTCAGGGGACGAGAAAGCTAATCTACAGCATTGCAAAAAACTATAGAAAGGGCTCTGCCCCGCCATCCTATGCAATAAAAAATGAAGTTGGAACATTTTTAAAAAGCCCGTCCGATATTAGCGAAAGGTGGAAGGAATATTTTGAACAGCTGCTGAATATCCTGAATAACATAATAGAAGAAGAGGAACAATGGGAAGAATGACATGTGGCGTTGGAAGAGCGGGGGGAGTGGCAGATTGTACCTGAGGAGGTGGAACAAGCGATGAGAAAGATGAAAAACGGTAAGGCGCAGCGAGGATATGCTGCCTGTGGATATTGGAGGGGCTGGGAAAGCGGGGTGTACTTTGTGATGAAACGGATAATGAACAAGTCGGAAACGAAGGGAAAACAACTGAAGATTGAATAAATCGTATTGTGTCCTAATATATAAGAGAAAGGTGATAAAACCGACTGTAAAAATTACAGGGGAATTGCTTTGATGCCACATATTTGCAAAGGTGTACGAGAGAATATTGGAGAGAAGATTGAGGGACACAGTCGAAAATAACCTTGAATGAATGGCAACATGGTTTTCGACCGGGAAGATCGACAATTGATTTGGTTTTTGCCGCTAAAGATGATGTGTGAAAAGACTTATGAATTCAACCGGAAAGCATATTATTGGCCTTTATCGATTTGAAAAGGCGGTTCGAGACGACCGTGTTCCGAGGGAGATCTTGTGGAGGATCCTGGGAAAAGGGAGTATGAGGTCCCTACTAAACTGATAAGAGCTATAAAAACCACGTATGTGGACAGCTGTTGCAAGGTAAAGACACAGATGGATGATAGTAGTTGGTGTAATAACTGGGGTAAACAGGGAAGTGTACTTTCCAATTTTGTTCATAAGTTTATGAATTTTGGCAAGGTGGTACAGGAAAGGTGGGTGGAGAGATCTTTGAACGCGGATGATCTGGCGTTGTATCCTCGTGGAGGTCAAGGGAGAGCTCTGACAGAGGTTTTATATTGGCATGGGGACGAGGTATATTTGACGGGACAGGAATGAAATTTAATAGGGGAAGACGGAGGTTATGATGTGAGTAGGGAGCAGGAGGAGTTTAATATAGAGTTGGAGGGAAGTACTGAAACAAACGGAACAGTTTGAATATTTATGAGTGTCATAAGGGATAAAGAAATGATATGCTTCAGGAGTTGAACCATAGAATTGAAAAGTTAATGGGACAACTTGCGTCGTTTGTCCTTTGCTCAAGGACCGGTAAATATACCGAGGAAAGTCAACATAATAATATACAATATAAAGCATATGAGGCTCCATAATTTGAGCATATAGAAGCCTGGCAACTAAACACAAAGCTAAAAGTAAGTACAGGCATGCGAAATGAAAGTATTAGTTGATATTGGGGGTGACAAGATTGGATAGGAGGAGGAATGATGACGTGAGGGCGGTTTTGGGAGTGGAGAGTATATTGGAACTGTTGAGAAGAGGAAGTTTTGCAGCCATGGTTCGGACATATGAGGAGAATGGAAGCAAATAGGTGTAGTGCGAAAAAGGTATTATGAGAGGCGCCGGAGGGAAAGGGAGAAGAAGTGGGGAGGCCGAGGAATGAGGTGGGGGATGGTGTTGAGAGGAGCGGTGGAGAGGAGGGGATGACTATGGAGAGGTGGAGGAGGAAAAGAGTTTACGATGATCGACGGGCGATGAGAGCTTCGAGTGCAGACACCTGACGGTGCAATACGCCTAACCAGAGGATGTGAGAAGTGCAGAATATATATTTATATTTATATATATATAACCTCTCCTAACTTCGATGTTCTATGGCTTAAAATCTTTCTTCCTCTACTATAAATAGATCTTGTGCTTTCGCTACTTATGTTCTAACCAGTAACAGTTCACGGTCTTTTTGAATATCTTACTACTTTACCATATCTTATACGAGACTGTTTAATCTTCTCATCCAAATACTGAGGTCCTCTATTTAGGGGAGTTCAATGTACACAACACTGAATGGTGGGGGTCCTCTCATTCTGATTTAGGTGGGGAGTAGGCCGAGTCATTTAGCATTCTCAACGATCTGGATCAACTAATTAAACACAATACAACATTGCCGGATTTCGTCCCAAACAACTTGAAACACACTTGACTATGTTTTCACATTAGTCCTTCTCTCTATAAATATCAGCACCTTCGCTCCTAATTGTAAATCTGACAACAAACAACCTTATATCTCTTATTTTAATACTTTCTCTCCAACAGCTCCAGCCTGAACTACGCGTTCTTTCTGGCCCTTTGATCGGACCGATTGGGGGGGCATTGCGTTGATTGTACGCTACACTAATAATTGGAATGACTGCTTTGTCCCTGGAGATGCTTCGACCTCTGCCGATAAGGTAGGAGCTGTAATCGTTTGATGGGATGAGCAGGTTCATTCCTTCTTTGACTAAGTAATCTTTCTCTCCTCATAATCCATGCTTCGATCGTGCTTGCTCTCTGGCCATTCAGGCTAGAGACAGTGCGTATCGTTGGTGGAAAAATTCTCGTGCCTCCCTAATTCACTCCCACCTTGTAATTTTTCATTCAGCTAAATCGTTGCAGGGATACTGCTTCGTCAAGCACAAGCGGGGTTTTCATCAAAACAAAAATGCGCTAGACCTCCTGGGTTCTCCTACT
>JABUQX010103574.1:0-22776 GCA_015478945.1 Trachelipus rathkii
GGCGCATGGCTGTATACAATTTTCAAAAGGACGGACTAATGCAAAGGTGCACAGGCAGTTCTCAGTGCGCCTATAGCGCGACCTAATATGTCCGCTGACGCTATAACAGGAACAGAATACATTTTTATAACCACTTCAAAAGTTAGAACTTAAGACAGAGTGGCAAATTTGTATCATCTAAAAACACCAGTGTACAAACTTTATATAATAATATATATATACTTATTATAATGAATATTTTATTTTATATTATATACATTTTATATATACAATAAATTATTATATATATATAAGGAGAGTACTTGAGATAATAGATTATATATAGCCTAAGTTATAATAATGCAATATTATATGAGACCCTGCAAATAGTATAATATTATGTAGAGATATTGAATTTTAACATTCGCATATATCAAAATTTAATAACTCAAAAGTTATATAATATTATATATATAATATATAATACATATCAAACATATATATATATTATATATATATAATATTATACTATATATATAAATATATAATATATTGAGGAACCCACGCGCACAAATTTTCTCTCTCAAACCTCAAAGAGGTCGGGGTCGGAGACCACTCCTTTTCTCCCAGGAGTAGGAGACATATATTCACAAAAACCCGAGAGTAAGTTCACCGGAAGGCCGACAGATCTCAGCCGAACCCTGCCATACAGGTGTGCGGTCTAAAATCCCTTTTGGGAGAAATTATTTAGGAACAGAAAGTCTGGAACTTTCAGAAAATTTACTAATGAAGAAGATAGCTTTATATTTAGACTCGGACGTATCGTTAAAATATTGCTCTAATATTAAAGGTCTGCACTACTACATATTCACCTATATTAATAATCACACATTATTTTTAGCATTCGCGACGCACTAGAGAATTGTACCACATTTCACAGCACAATGTATTCTTTCCCCCGGTAGCTGTTAACTTAACCAGTCTACCAACAGTTTTGTGACTTAAATTTGGAGTGCTCTTATTTGAAGTTAAAGTAACATTCATTATACTGGATAAAGTAAATAAAAAATAGAAGTATGTTTTATGGTAATATACAGTTGAACAGTTTTGCGTTATGTAGCCAAAATTTCGCAGGCGAAACCGTGTAAAATTTATTGCAATTTCTTGACCGAACACTTGAAGAAAATTTTTTCGCTTATCATTGAATATAATCTAACTATTATCTAATCTTAGATATTCACCATTTTTCATCACTTAAAAATAAGTATATTAACAGTGAGAAATGCTAATAATATGTGATCATTGTCTGAAAATTTCTGTTTGAGCTCTACCAACATTCGATAATTATGCTTTACATAACTTTAGGTCATAAGATGGGTCTGGCTTAAACGAAAGCATAATTCGAAACATTTTTCTTGTAATTTTGTTAGCTTAGTGTGAAACGGAAGAAAATATATATATCAATTCCTTTTTACTTTATTTTTATTAAGTTATTAATTTTTTTTGCCTGAAAAATGATCGTATATTTTCCAAATATTAATTATCATTTTCGGTAGTGCGACACATCACGTCTAAGAGCTTTTACACCTATATAATGATTAAATATTAGTAATATCGTTATAATATATATCTATCTCTATATAACTATATATATAGTATATAATATATATATATATATTATATATATAATATATATCATATATATATATATATATATATTATAATATATATATATCAAGTCAGTGTATCATGGACCGCACACTCTTATATCTATGAAAATGCGGCTCCTACTGCGCTACTAAAAAATAGCCACCCCTGTTCATATATATGCTTCAAAATGAAAAACAGGAAGATTTGAAAGGCTACAATTGATATTAAACCAGTCAAAAAATAAATAAAAACGCAAATAAAGTTTATTACTTAAATACATCTAGATAACTAAGATACATCACAGAATCAAATGTTATAAAGAATTTTCACTCTGAAATACAAGAAAATAGGGTTTGGTATTGGGTATCGCTGGGGTTCTTCCGCACCATCACACTACGGGGTAATGAAGAAAACCGATAACCACCCCCAAACCTCTGTCCCCCGTCGACTCGAGACCCTGAGCCTATTTTTTTTTTTATATTTTTATACATTTTTTGTAAATAAGACTTTCATACGCTGATTCCAATATGTAATTGTTTTTCTGTAGTGTCGTACTTTTCGAGATAGTTATTGGAGAGAAAAAACATTTAATTTTAATTTTTATGTTTCTTTTTTACATTTTTGTAATAAAGCTTTATACGCTGATTTCAAATATGTAATTCGTTTTTCTGTAGGTGTCGTGCGTTTTGGGGGCTTTTATTTTTTAAAATTTTATTGATATATATAAATGTGATTTTTAAATAATTATTTAAAATATTTCGAACTTTGAATCATGTCCATCACCACTGAAATTCATTGTTAGTATCATATACTAGCAATATGTATTAAAATCTTAAAAAAATACAAAAAAAAAATAAAAAAACTGACGGTCTTAAAAACATAACAGGGCCTATATACTATTTAATATAAAAAAAATCTTTAATGTAAATGTAATATATATATATATATATAGTATATAAATATATAAAGATAATAATATATAGTATATAGTATAGTATGAGAGTATATATTATAATAAAATATAATCTATATTATATATAAATATATATAAATGACTATTTATAAATGATCTATAAAATATTTAACTCTTGTATTGCTATAGCTTAAATGAAAGTTTATAAGTGTCCATCAAAGCGCGGTCCAAGTTCTTGGCTTGTCTTTATTCTAGTGAGAAGGATTGGCTCCGTCGAGCGGCACTTTGGCGGCCGGCTCAGCAATAGGGTGGAGAATGAGATGCCATTCGAACGTGCTTTTTCGACGCTCTAATAGGAAAGAGAGGGAGGAGAGAGATGAGAGAGAGAGGAGAGAGAGAGTGAGAGTTTTGCACTTCTTGTTGCCAAGCGTTCAATAAAAATTCAAAAACTCTAACATATTCTTAAGTGACAAACTCTCTCTCTCATCTCTCATCTCTCTTCTTTCTCTCTCGCTCTCTCTCTCTTCGATCTCTCTCTCGTCTCTCTCCATCTTGCTTCGCTGTAATCTCTCCTCATCTCTCTCCTCTTCTCTCTCTCTCGTCGATGATATGGTCAATAATAGCATCTAAAAAATTTATTTTTGGTTGTCGCCACATCATACCGATTCTGCAAACTTATTGATTGCTCTCGCGAAACTCTCCACATTTTCCTTAACTCATTCCTAATATCTTTCATTTGTCTTTCATCTTTACATTTCAACGCACACACACACACACACACACACAGACACACACACATACACACACACACACATACACACACACACTCCTCTTATATTATATAGAATGGCATATCTATGTTAATATATCTCTAAGGATCTTGAAATTTATATATATATATATATATATAATAGTCTATAAATCATAATATTCTATCGTAGCTATAATATAATATATATATATATAATTTATCATAATATATATTTATATAAGATATATAATTACCATAAAGTTAAATATTTACTAATATTATATTATTAAAAACTAAATATATATATATTATCTTTAAACCTGTTAATTTAATATTATAAACATTATAATAATATATTTAATAATTATATATAGAGATATCTATACTATACACTATATAAGTATTATATATTATATAATATTACATATATATATATAAGAGAGTAGATATCATATATATATAAGAATATAATATATATTATAAATATATATATATTAAATATATATATTATCATGTCGCTTACGGTTATTTGTCTATGTATTTCAACATGTTTATTTATATATATGATAAATTATTCGATTAATCAAATATAATATATAATAAGAATATATTAATGATCATTTTTATATTACTTATAAGTAATATCATACTGCGACCTAAAATGAAATATATTATATATTATATAGTACTTAAGTATATATATATTAATATAAATAATATATAATTAATATAATTATATATAATTATATATATAAAATATATTTATATATATACTATAAGTATTAAATAATATAATTATATAATCTATATTATTATATTATATATAATATTATATATTAATATATATATATATAAAATAATATATATATAATTATATATCTTGTATCTTATATATATATATATATATATCATAATAATATATATAGAATATATATACTATAAATATATTATAATATATATAATATAATATATATATTATATATATTAATATTATATAATATAATAACATATTATAATTAAATATTAAATATAAATGTAAAGTAATATAAGACTAATTATATATATATATATATATATTAATGTATCACATATTTGAATTGTTTCTCAAGTAATTATATATATATTATATATAATATATATAAGTAATATAACATTTTCTTGTGAAAAACATTGTTGAGTACTTCCTGATTGATTTTTAATTTATTTTCAAAGTAGTTGAATGATTTAATTAAAATAAAAATTCCCTGATTAAAACTTTGAGAATTAAAATTAATATAATAAATGAACAATAAATTTATAAAGTAAATTAATATAACATATAACTTGATAGTGCTTCCATACATCATGATGATAAAAATTGAAAGGGTTGTGTGTCGAGGTCGTCACAGTGTGAGGAGAAAATGGGTGTTCATTGAGTACCGATGGGTCTGAGATAATTATATAAGTGAAAGACACTCCACAACCTCACTGATACACAGAAGAAGTCACGGTACTTGAGGTGCTATTCGCAGAATTGAGATTGACTTTTGTAGTCTCCTCAACCATGTGGTCTAGCTGCAACTATGTCATTAGCTTAAAGATCGCTTCCTTCCAGTATGAATAAGTTGATGATTCCGCAGTCGTCAATAACAGTAGAGGATATGTGTCTTCGAGAAAAATTAAATATATTATAAGTATTTAGTTTATATTAAGATTTAGAGTAGACTCATGAACACAGTTGAATGAAAATTATATAAGATATATCATATATTATATTTTACTCCAGAAAAAGGAGGATATGATGAATGCTATAAGAATTATATTTTTATAAAATAAAACCAATACTCGAGAGGTAGAAAAGCATATATGGAGAGATTAATTAACAATGGAAACAAATTAGCTGCACGATGGAGCACTAAATATAAAATAAAAAAACCTTTAGATGGTTAATGAAATATAGAATTTAAAAAATATTTTAGCAAACACAACACCACACACACACACACACACAAACACAAACAAACAACACACACACACACAACACACACATATAATAATAGTCAATAAAATATTATAATATAAAAAATATATAAATATTATTATAATAAAATATAATATTATATTATACTATATATATATATACTATATATTAATTATCCTGAAGAACTCTGAATACGCAAGCGCGAGCAACATTAAAAGGTACGTCACGCAAACATGTTGACCTACTCGAGCAACAGGTTGGGCACCATATATTTTTACTGAGATTAGACATCTATTGACTAAGTATAGCTTTGAGTGTAAGGTAGTAAGGAGAAACCCCATCATGCTGAAAATAAGATCCACGAATAGTTAGCCATTTCCAAGAATAATTGGAATAACTTGAGGTAGTTGAAGCATTTTAAACAGAGATTTTGTTGATAATATATTTTCTTTGGGGTAGTAATGCGATAATATAACGACACGACTACATTTCAGAGTCAACATGAATTCTATATGCGTATTGGACAACTTGAATTTTTTGAACAAAACTTAAATCCGACACGTATTGAGCAATATTTTCTAATTTGAGTATAAAATGTTTTATTTTTCTGCTATGTTATTTTTTTTTTTTTTTTTTTCAAATGTTACAAACTCCAATAAAATCATATTTAATTAACTTATACCAACACTTCAAAGCTGATTATATTAAAAAAATTCAAATGATTAAAAAAAGAAAATGTTTACATGGTTAAGATAGAAAATATATCTCTGATTTACAGATGAAATACTGAACCAAAATATTACTGCTAAATCTAAATACGACCAAAGGCTAAGTATATCATATAAATAGTTATAAAGTATAAAGGCAAGTTATTAAATAAATATATACAATCAAATGTTACATACTATAATATAATAATATATTATATATAAGTATATATAAGTACTCAATGACCTTTATATAATTATAATATATACATATATATATATTACTATATATATATATATATATATATATATATAGGTCAGCATCCCGAAAAGTTCAAGCATTGTAACTAGAAAACTATAATATCTGATATCAGAAAATAAATACATTTATACTAGGAAAACATTTTTACAAATAAAAACCTAAGCAAGAATTACGAAGACTCTAATAGACTTTAGTAATGCTTCCAAAGTTTTTATATTGTTAATTCAAAATATGTTGAAAAATATTACTTTTATTTAGATTTTGAAATATTCCCTCCTATACTGAGGACGGAAAGATTGCACAAATGTTGAATTTTTTTTTTTTTTTTAAAAACGACAATACCACGGGTAAACAAGAATATGGATAAGTCGGGTTTCTCGGCCTACCGGGGTACGACGGGGTGGACTTCGTCCCCCCTTTGATCCCTACCGTCGCTCGAACCCCTAAAGAAAGGATATAAAAACAGATAAAATAATATTTTTCAATCACTTTAGCGTAAATAAAGCGTATGTGGCAAATTTTCCCAAGTACAAATGCATCGTCAGGTCATTTAGAGCGTGCCTCGAAAGATTTTACTAATATTAATAAGGAGTTTATTAAAATAAATAATGAGAATAAAAATAAAAAGAGAAAAATTTATTATCCTGCGGTAAAAATGTCTCCTGATTAATTAAATTATGATATTTATTTCTTGTAGATGTTACCTACACACATTACATGCCTGAACTATTTCGGGATGCCTAGGCCCTATATATATATAATATTAAATATATATTATAATATATATATATATATAAATTATATATATATATATATATTACATATATATATATCTATGATAATAGTATATATATAAAATATAAATATAAAATTATATATATACTATTAATATAATGTAAGTATATGTTATATATATATAGGGTGCTATATTATGTATTTTTTATTTTTTTTTATTTTTATATTTATTTATTTATTATTTTTTAACCTTATACTACTACTATAATATACTATATATATATACTATATTATATATATAAATATTATATATATAATATATAATATATTTTATAATTTATATTATATTAATTAAATATATTAATAATTTATTTATTAATTATTATACAATATAAACACTAAGTATTAATATTTCAATTATGGTGGGTGAGCGTTGCTCGCTAATTAATATGCTGCGACTGCAGCTATGGTGCGAGTCGCGCACTACCAAAAAAAGTGGCTCATTTGCGCAGCAGTTTGAGTTACGCATCGACAAATTTTAGCGCGACTTAATGCGCGATCCTTTTTGAAAAATAGAACAACCATCCTTTCGCGGTAGGCGTGGGATCATTTTAAGTTTATTTAGAATATCCTCAAATCTACTGTAGTTACTATAATTTTAATTGAGTTCTATTTTAAAATTTTTTATTTAATAATTTAATTGTTTGTGGTAATCTTTATAAATCCTCACTAGTCCATTAATTTGTTAACTTTTATAAGCTTTACAGATCAATAACTTAATTGCTATACACTGTAATTTCTTTAAGATATTCTTATTAATTAGTTTTTAATAGGTTAAATTCCATGATCATTGTTATATTTACTGAAATCATTGTTCAATCTATTGAGTGTGTAGCTAATGATGCTAGTGTGTGTGTGTGGTTTGTATGGTTGTGTGTGTGTGTGGTGGTGTGTGTGTGTGTGGTGGTTGGTGTGTGGGTGGTGTGTGTGTGTGTGTGGGTTGGTGTGGGTTTGTGTTGGGGTGTGTGTGTATCTTTAACTATTTTAGGCTTGACGAATGATGGTCTATTCAATTGATATGATTATTTTGTCTTTGAAAGATATGATTAATTAATGATTTTTGAGATTTTATTTTATTAGTTTGTTGTTTCATAATATTATTTTTTATATGATTTTTAATATTTGATTAAATAATATGATTACAGTTCAGGATATAATGTGATAATAATTTTTATATTTTTTTTATTTAATTTAGTAAAAAAAAGGACAACATCTGGTATAAAATTAATTTATAATCATATTACACTAATATTCCTACAGTAATCTATTTTCCTCTCTAACCGTAAAGAAAAAAGATTGAGGAGAAAATTTGTGCCCGCATTTTCACGCACATCCTCTTGTTATCAAATACATCTGCGATAAGAGTTTGAGCGTTCTCCATTGCTGATAAAAAGGGAGTATTTAAATTTATAATTCGAGATCTCGAATTTAGTATTAATATACTGCTATCTATTAAATCACGGAGCACATACTAGGGAAGCGCTCGAGCGCTAGCGATACTGAGGTAATTATTAGTGAAAGTGTTATGTGTCTTATTTTATTCTTTCACACACGAACCAGTGAGATAGGAGTAGTGGAGCGAGGGGGCGAGAAAGATTACTTCTCTCTGTCGCGTATTGAAAACATTTAAATTTCAAAAATTCAATGAGAAATCACTCATGATCACAAATACCAAAAGAGAGCGTGGAGGACCGAGACCCTCCCCAGAGGGGGGAATTAGTCCGCTACAAAAACTCCTAGGCCTCAGTACAGTAGCCAGAAAGGTCACTGCGGCAGTGAGAGCCCACTATCAGAGGATCCACCTCACATACCGTGCTGGTACTGATATTCACAGTCCCACACTTGGTTTAAGATCTTAGTAGATAGGAGAGAAGAGAAGATGAGAGATAGACAAAGAGATTATAATGAAGAATATGCTCACACTTAATAAGTATCAATCCTGAGTGTATAACCACACGGACAATGTGGACAGAGTGTCGCATAAATAGGGGCATCATCCATGAATCACTCTTTATCACACGTACTTAAGTTGAGTTAGAGTATAAGGAACAAATTAGAATATTTTTCTTGATAAGTTATAATTAGATCTATTTGTGATTACTCACACTATGTCCATGATGGATTAACACATCTTTACCAGGATTCCTCACATAAAGAGATATATCCTTTTAGCGATTCACTGTGAGCATAATAAATAGTGTAGAAATAATAATAGTTAGAAGAGTATTTTAGAACTGTGTCTGTGGTTCATTGATTATATTGATATAGCTCTTTAATATTTTATATATTCTATCTTTATTTATCAGCAACAGTAAGAATCAATGTTGCTTTAAGAAGCTCGTGTATTTCGATGACAACAGCAATTTCTCAGCAATGTATTCCGTTTTTACTGTAGCAATTAATAGTTTTAAGTATTCATGAGAGGTTCTTTCGGACAGGGAAGGCTAAGTGCATGCAAAAATCTGTGGCAACCATGAAAAAGTAAGCCCAAGAAACATATGAGCATGAGTAAGAGTATAATCCGAGGCAAGACTATTGTGTAATGTAGGTAGTGTCGAAAATTCTTTTGTTACAAAATTAGCTAACTATTTTTTTAACATTCTGAAAGGTCAGTGACTGTTATATATCTTATTAATGAGACTATTTAAACACTTAAGTATTACGTGAGCAGTAACACAGTTTGAATCTTTGAACTCGAGATTTATAGTTTATTCTTGAGAGCGAGTACGGAATAATATGATAGGACTGAAATGAACAATCTTCGAGAGCATTGTTTAGATCGAGTGGATGAGATCCTCAGAGAGTTGATAGACTGAGCGAGGATTAGAGGTAAGACTTAACGTTAATAGTAAGATGATAATATTTGATGGCCTAGAAAAGAATAAAGTCTGGTTTATTAACTGAATTGATTTATATTTCGAGAGAGAAGGTGAATAAGTGTAACCTGTATTATTTTAATTTTAGTTTATTATAATATTTATTATAATATCATATTAAATAAATATGTATGTTATAAACATAATAATGTGAATAATTGGAAGCCTATATATGTGATATGAGTATTATATATACATGTATTTGCAAACAATTATGAGATAATGACACTTTGAGTAAGTAAGAGGATCCTAGTTACCAATCTCCGATTTTCCATATGTGATCTCAGGGACAGTAAAATCTACTCCTATTCTCAATGTAGTCTCCTACTTGATAGTCACTCGAGGAAGAGCTTGTCACTCAAGTAAGTAGATAAAGAGATGTTAGCAGTGTAGAGTCATGGATGAAAATAGTGCCATATTATGAAGATAATAGCTGATATAAAAATCTATGTCACTAAAAACTAATTATGAAACATAAACATCTTGAAATATAACAGAATTGTTATAATATATGTTTAATATGAGTGATGTATATTTTTATGTTCAACTATATATTGGCTTTTCTATATTCTCTTTAACCAGAGTTTTGTGAAAGATTTTGTGATCGATGAGAGTTATATATCTCTTTTTTTTTTTTTTTTGAGCGCGATATGTGCAGTCTTTCCCATCATAGCTTTGAAATTGGCTGAAAATAGTGAAGATATTACCTTGAGTCTTGATAAATTAGTAAAAACACTTCTTGATTGTTCTATAATTTTCTAAACAGTTTAATTATTTATTAATCTAATATAATATAAATATTATATATATTTATTTTATTATTTTATTTTTTAACAGATAATACGCCCAACGATCCAGTATATCAATACTTAATATATTATATTATTATATATATATATATACAAATAAAATATTTCTTCTATTTTTTATAAAAATAATTTTATAATTATATAATATTATATATATATATTATATTATATATATATAAATTAATTACTTTATTTTCAATATTATTAGAGTTATCATTAAATATTATTTTATTTACTGTATATTTAAATATAATTTATGAAACATACATTGATGAATTAATATCTAGAAAATATGATGAAATATATTTATACATTAATACAGGTTATAAGAAATCTTTAATACTAGGGAACAGATAAAAAATAAATTAATTCTAAAAATTCAAAAACTATTAAAAAAAAAAATAAAAAAAATTCACAGCACAAAAAAATTAAGTTGATTTAAATCATTTGCTTCTATATGCTGAAATCAAGCATTGTGATTCACAATTTCTATTGATGATTCGAAGTCATCTGACTCATGCAAGTTGTATACTAAGTCATTACACTTTCAAATACATTCGAGAGTCGGAATCGAGGCTAATTTTGTGTAATATACGCGCAGGTCTATGTGCGAGGAGCTCGGGTTAATGTGGTACTTGTGAGCAAGATACGGCTGCGTATGCCAGTGAGTCAATACACTCTCATTACATCTCGGTAATTTCTGCACACACAGGAGTGCGTCTACCGGAGTCGTACTCCTGCCAGTCGCACATCTCACTTTTCATATACGCCGAGAACTATCGCGCATAAGTCGGAGATCGCCGAGCTCTGTGCATATCCCTTGTCCCTTGCACCATCGGCGTGGACGCAGCGAGTGCATCTCCTTTGAGTTATTTTGCGCCAAGAGGCGTGCGAAGTCGGAGTCCCGCGAACGTCGCATATTTGTGCAACGCTCCACCAGCCCGCCTTCTCTACCACACTACTTCTTAATTACTGTCCACATACTGATGCGCCTCTACAGCCCGCAACACGTGCATTACAATCCTACAACACTTTTCTCGTGCCACACTCTATCAGTATGACGCCACTCTCATCATCAGACACACTATCACATCCCCGCTCCTTACGCACGCAAATATTTCGCGAGCACTGCGACAAGCAGAGCACATAATCTCTTCACAATATAAGCCCAAGGGTAACCTATAATAACTCTACACTACATAAACCAGATTACCATACAACCGGGACTCTGCTTACACTGGCACACAGCCCACTACATCAACCCTTTAATAGAATCGACGGTCCATTCCTCTACCTCTCGCGCGCGCACCGAACACAAAATTCACTTCCGACACGACCAGTTCACAGTTAGGCCTGCAGAGAATAGCTCTGTACAGAAGCTTCATATAAAATCACTGGATCTCTTGAGAATTGACAGACTATTGAACACACTTATATACTATTGATATTCACACTCACTATGACAACACACCTATATAGTACTGAGGTATAACACTATATATAATTATTATTTTTACAAATTAAACTATCTACTTATTATAATTATCATATAATACTTAACTTTTTGTGATAAAATCCCATATATCTACCTATTCCATAATAATTCTCATCTAGTAATCACCACTTACACAAGCAGCTAGCATTCACAATCTCTCTTACTTCTATCTGTTGCTACTATAATTTCTATACTATCCTTGATCTATAAATTAGGAGAGTCAGACAACCCAGCTCCTGGCTGAGACAATGAGTGACGTTCATTATGTATGTCACTCATTGTCTCTTGGCTAAGACAATGAATGACATACATTAATTTGGTTTAATTAAGTGGGAAAGTCTCAGCAACTACAACCTATAACGGATGCAACTACTGTGTGGCATTCCACCATTATGGAACAGAGGAGGATGATGTTCAGTCTGATGAAGACCATGAATTGGTGTTTGGCATCCCTATAAAAATCCACAGCAGGCTAGTGGAAGCTAAAACTGAAGAAATCATTAAACTGCCACATCATCACCGCTGTTGGTAGGTACCATACTATTGAAAAAATTGAAAATAATTTTTCATCAAATTAGTATAGATAAACTTTTACAAATTTAATTAACACTGACATCAGAAACTGAATTATTTTGTTTCTTCAGTGCTTATACCCTTAACCTTCTTGCAACAGTGGACATAGCTACCATACATGGCTGGAGCAAAAGGAACAGGTCCCTTGGAAGAAGACAGTGGCAAAGGTCGAGAATCTTTGGCACCTTCAAAATAGAAGTTCTGTTGCTGCCAATCAAATCAAAGAGGTCGTAAAAAGAAAGCCGAAGACACCTGTAGTTACCAGGTAAGACTTAGCAAGCTATTATAATTTCAATATTAATATTATATTAATTTTGAATTATGATATCAAATAGTAAATGTTAATAACCTTAAGCGTTGAAATACATCATTTTTAACAGATTGAACTCATTCTATGACTGTGTACCATTGTTGGTAGAGGTTCTCAGCAAGCACGTCCATGTGGAGTTTACCAGTAACATCATTATTAACCAGGGGAAAGGGGCATCCCTAGTGAAATGGACAAAAGTTAAGATATATATATTATATATATATACTATAATATATATATAAGTATGTATATATTATATATATATATATATGACTTATATATATATATAGATTATATATATTTATATAATAATATATATATATATAATATAAATAATTATATTTATTGATATGAGGTTAAATCATAGAATATGTGGTAAAATGTCCAACTGTTGTGTCACTTGGATATGATTTATAACCAAATGCTTATGTTTAGCCAGTGGCTATCAGATTGTAATATACAACAATCGAAACAGTTTTTATGGTCTTAATGCACTCGGTTTGTTGGAAGTTTTGTAAGATAAGGTCTAAATAGAGTAAAACTAAATTCGGGCATAAGGTGCAAAAGTTAAACTTTTTCTATTTCAAGATCTTGCAAGAATGACAAAGGTCAGTGATGGAACCTGTCAACCCAAGTCCTAGGGAGTATAAGCAGACTACATCATGTAGAATCCTCCTACCTCATCTCCACCTTATGAAGTATCACCTGGAGAAGCTGAAGGGACGTGTACCTCCGCATGCCAATGCCATACTTGTCAAGGCCTACGGAAGGCTTGACAAGCTTGTTCGCTATTTTTAACAGTGACATAAGAATCCCTTATGCCCTGGCACCCACGCCCATCTACACCAATTAATCGTCTGGGAGAAGATTCGATCAAGCATTTCGGCGAGCTGTCAGGAGATGTAATCTCCGCCTGATCTGACCATAGGCATTGAGTAATGGAATGTAGACGAGAGGAAACAGCATGATACTCCTCGGCGTTTCCATGGGAGTCTACCGAAGTCTCAAGACGAAATAAACCTCTTAGGGTAATCAAAAATTCTGAAGTGAGGCAGTGAATGATAATTGACGGCTTTTAAAAAACCCTGGAGTTGTTCTGGAAGCGAACCCAACACCTAAGACTCCTCTGCACCAAGGACCTCTTTCCCTTTCAGCATAGGGCAGACTTGGGTCACCTTGTTCATAAAGTACGGCACACTCCCGCTCCTCGTTCTGTATAGTATATATATATAGTAATAATATATATTATATTATGATATATATAATATATATATATATAATATAAAATATATAGATATATATATATATTATAATAGTATATATATATAATATATCAATAAATAATTTAAATGCTTGCAAAACTGCAACAGTTTGAAAAGTAAAAAAACCAAAACGATTTCACATTCTCGGGATTCCATCCTCGACCCTTGCAGATGAGCGTGCGTACGTTTGACCGCTGCGCCACGATAGCTAAAAGAAGAACTCGGCTTAATAACTTCGTCGATGAATATGCATAAAGTTCATTCACCAGAGCGATCAGATAGTCGAACTCCTCCGCGCTCATAGCTCCGGGCATAGGGTCAAACATGGTACCTGCGCATGGTGAGGGATACTTAAGCCCGGGGCAAGTAGCAAAATACATAAATGATTGCCACCTGCAGTCAGTTCAGTAAAGTTAAAAAAACTCTAACGTATTTTTTCACATGAGCGAGATTTGATCCTGGACTCCTGGAAAAACTTATGTTATTCTTCGTTCATATAAGTTTACACTTACCCTTTTACAACTGACCACATTTTTTCACTTAAATTAATTAAAAATGCTGCAAAACCCCTATTAAGCTCAATTTATTCTGACTATAATTAAATCAAGTATCCAAGCAACATTCTACATATTAAAACTGAACTCACGCGAAAACTCACTTTTATATTTCAATAAAAATGACTACTGTAAATATGAACAATTAATGATACTTTATATTTTTTATTTATAAATTTTTTATCTTCAAATGAAAATTCTTTAATTTCATACATTCATTTTCAAAATATCTTAGTTTGTTCGTGTACAATCCAAAGTACTTTTTTACTGAAATACTGCGAGGCTATGGAAGTTTCCACCATATATAATATATATATATAATAGTAAATAATATTATATATATATATATATATACAATAATGTATATATAAACAACCACCCTAGTATATATATATAGAGTAATAATAGTATATATAATATATATAAATATAATATAATATATATATATTATAATATATATACTATATTATAATATAAATATACTATATATTATATATAATTATATATATATATATATAAGTATATATATAAGGTATATATATATATATAATATTATTAATATATATAATAAAAAATATATATAAATAATATAATAATAATATATATATATATATAGTAATATAAATAATATTATTATATATACGCTGAAAGTTGCTTGTACCAAAGGATCTTAGGTCTTACTTCCTACCTCGGCCAATTTCTTTGACAGGAGATCAAAACAGCTCGAGCCATTTTGGTGATGAGGTATGTTAAAAGCGTTGCTTATATGATTATTCCTTCTTATAATTATTCAAAAAATATATTTTTAAGAATACTATTTGAAAATTTTTTTTTTCTTAAGTGCTTTATAAATAATTATACTATAAGATATAAATATTAAATTAAATATATATATATGTATATATATATAATATAATATAATATATAATAAATATAATTATGTATAATATATAGATATTATATTATATAATTATGGTATCATATGTTTTAAACTACAATTCATCATATCTTCAAAAACTACAAAGATACGGGGAGAAAGGAATACATTGTTTGGAATCCTGGTAAACATTTTAGTGCGGAAATAGGTAAAAAAAAAAAAACAAAAAGTCTCAAAAACTACAATAGCTTACAGGGAAAAGGCGAATACGATTTTGGAATCCTGGTAAAGATTTTAAATAGGAAAATGTAAAATAAAAGAAAAAAAAAATAGTTACTGAATTATGTAAATATGATTAAAGAGCCTATTAGCCTAACCTTTTATTGGTTACCGTTAAAATAAAATATAATTTTATAATTTGCTTTTTTTTTAACTAAATGAATACCCATGGAAAAACTGCTCCAATGGCAGGAGTCGGGTCTCTCGCCTTCCCATGAACCACGGGGTAAGGACTAATTCTCCCCTCCTGAGGGTCTCCGTGTAACCGCCGCTCTTTGGTATTTGGTGTTCGCGGGGGTTTCCTCCTGCCTCCCCCTACGGGTATGGATAAACGTCCCCCCTGGGTTCCCCGTCGGCTCGGCCCCCTACATTGCCGGTTAATACTTTACAAATAAATATATATTTATATTAATATATAATACTTAATATATATAATATATTATATTATATATATAATATAATATATTACTTATATATGAATATATATAGATAATATATATAATACTATGTCCCCCTCCTAAAAAAAAAAATAGCCAATATTAATTTTATTTAGTTTTCACTTTATTTTTTTTCATTTCTATGTTAAAATTTACAATGATCCAAAAATGTATTCCTTTTTCGCTGTAGCTATTGTCTTTTGGAGAATATTTTTTTTTTTTTTTTTAACAGTTTCCGAATAACAAATATTGTACCAGGATTCCAACAATGTTATTCCTTCCCTGTAACTATTGTAGGTTTTGAGATAAGGATCGATGATAGTTGTCGCTTTAAACAATATATATATAATAGTATATAATATAAGTATATATATAAGTATATAATATTATATTATATATAATATATATATATATAATATTATATATAGATATTATAATTCATTATATATAGTATTAAGAGGTGTCAGGCGTAGGATTTTGTCATTTATCCGCGGATCGGATGCGTAGTTAAAAATTCACTAATCCCGCGGATTGCGGGATGGCGGATAGCGGATAGTAAGTTTTTTAGAGTTCTTCACGTTAAAAACCTCATAATATATATATATAGCATATAAATATATATATATATATATAAGTATATATATATATATATAATATATAAATGATATATATATAATAATATATACTATCATATAATATATAATGTAATATATATATAATAAATTACACCCGGTGTTACAAGTTACAGGAGCTTTGAACCCAACTTTTGCACCCCACAAACCCTTCTTTCTCCAAGCCCCCACCAATTTGGAAAAGGTCTATATATTATCCACCAGAATTTGGAATAATTCTCAAATTATGGGTCAAAAACAAAAGCTTCTGAAGCCCTTTCAGGGAGAGTGTGCTATCTTTCCGTATGAGAAATTAAGCACATTAAGAGATATGAAGACGTAAGAAGCCTACATGGTGCCTATCGTAGACCTGGTCAAAAGTCAAGCCCACTCAACCAAACATGCTCATGCAATCTCACAAAGCTCACCTAACGGCTTGTCAACCTGTTGTCAGACTACAAATCACCAAATAGATCTGCACACTAAAAGACGCTCACTAAATACACTTGTTGAAGGTGAAATGCTAAGAATGCCTGACGTCTTCCTGCAAAGGATTGGAAAACCTTTTACAATTGATCATTCCCATAAGACCATGGATATTTATCCGATCCAAAACAGTTTCTTTTTAGATATTCTTTGCGATCAATGAGTAAGTGTTTCTTCACCACCTCTGAACAAAGACTCTTCAATCGCTGCTAAAAGCGAAAAGAACGTTCATAGATTCAGTAATGATCGCTAACAGATGGTAATTGCTTGTCTGTTTGTGTGATCTTTTGTTTTTTTTATGGCTGGTGATATTTCTGCCTTAGCATGCCTTCAATCAATAGGCATCTTTAAAATAATTAACCCCGAAAACAACGTGTTCAAGAAATAAAATGTCTAGATTTAGAAAAGTTGCTATTTACATTGCGCGCGTTGCAGAGTTTGAAATCTTTTATCTATCTTCAGCATGAGTGCTGTGTCATCCTTGAAAGTCCTTGCTTTTAAATATTTATATAATATATATTATATATATATAATAATATAGATTATAATATGATAATTATATAATATTATATATATAGATATAATAATATAGTATATATATATATCCTAATACTATCCTTAAGACTTATAGGAGTTAATAAAGTTAGCTTTTTTAGAATATAAAGGTTAAGAAATTTAATCTTAAGTGTTTTACAAAGTTATTATAATAGCATCAGGAAATATAAATATTTTAGTACTGTTTGGGCACCTTTGGACCGCAATGTGCTTTTATAACGCGACTGGCATGCCAGCAATTGAAGTCTGCCACAAATTTCGGACTTTTTTCACAATGAAACCAAACTGAATAACCAGTTCTATGAGTTTACTTTTGGTCGTAATTGGAACATCGTGTATTCATCTTGTCATCACGACCACAAACCTCTCAAATAAGGTCATGTCAGTGAAGTTTCCAGGCCATGGAATACTCTACCGCATTCTCTGTTGCGAACCATCTTTAACGTGACTTCGCAGAATGACACAGGGCGGAGTCCGTCGAAAAATCTCAAGTGCTATGCAAATCCAATCCCTTGGTTGAGGTATAACGGTTTGTATTATCATTTCTACTAACTTATTCTGGTCTATTGGTGCCTTCACAATCATCATTCGACTTGGCGTCATGAACCGAAATGGCACCCTCCACACCATATTCTGTGGAATCTCTCGTTTTTTCAGGGCATTGTGGGTTTAAATTCCCACATCGCTGATCGCCTCTACGCTCTGCACACCGATACAAGTCCCAGCTATATGTTGGATCATCAAAGATATACAAGCTTGACAAATAAAAACACAATAGAAATAGTAGGTAAAAGCATAGAAGATGATGCCGAAGTAGTCATAGCATAGTACAGTAACATGGACCATTAAACCATAGATGGTGATAAAATTCAGTAACAAGATATCTTCAAGTGATGCGATTTTACTTAATAACAAAGCTCTTTTATGAGTGATAAAGGAAATAAATAGCTATCGAATTCAACTCTTACCGTGCTCCCCATTGCTCAGAAGTCCATGGAATATGAGTCTGAGCCCAGGCATTAACTGTTTCATTTCTAAAGTTAGTCTAGGCCTCTTTCTTTGACGATAGGCTTTTAATCCCAGCATTCTGAATGACCTTTCCTATTGGTCCGGTTCTCTAGAAATAATGTAATCGCCTCTGAATGATAGAACATTGAAAAGCTTCCTTACATGATAGTCTTCTATTTTCAGAGCCATTTGAACTCTTTTTTTTTGTCCTACTGGGTGTTGTTTTTTCTTTTCTTTTCCACATTTGCAACCCTATTTACTCTAACTGGTGACCTGATTCAATTTCTTCTTAATAATTACTAACTTTGAGTGAATACCCCAAGTTTGCTGCTAGTTCTTTCTGTTTTAAGTTGCTCACTGCAAAATAACACATTAAATTCCGACTTACATGGACTCCAATCACTAACTTTACCCATATTTGATCACTTTTATAACCTATCAAAATATCTGAAAATAATGATATTATTATTTAAAATAATAACATAAAACACTAGTATACACTAATTATGACAAATAATAAAAGGTGTAAAACATCGCTAACCAACACAACCCCGTGAAAGCGTACAGCAACTTAACGTAAAAATAAATCAAACACGAATAGTATTCACGCAAATTCTGTCTTGTGCAGATACTGCCACACAACACTTTGAAGTTTGGTAAATAAATAGAAAATATTTATATTATCCTGGGGTATTAAAATAAGTTCAAAAAAGTTTGAAAATCATTAAATTCATACTAGCCGTTATGTCAGAAAATAGCAAAATTTAAATAATTCTATATGATATCCATTACGCTATATAATAAATTATAATATAATAATATAAATATAATATATATAATATATTATATATAATTTATATATATTAGGAGTGCACACATGTTTCTCATAAGTTCATCTAGACGAATACTACCGCTTATCCGCAAAAAAATTACTGCGGATGTCGGGGCGGATGCGGATAGTGAAAATGATGCGGCATATCCGCATATGCGAAGCGGATGCGGGTATTCCTTACATCGTCAATTATATGAATATATATATGATATAATATTATATAATATATATATAATAATAATATTATCATTTCTCTATAAATATATAGTAATATATTTTACTGTAAAAATTGACAATGCTTTTAATATTGAAAAGAGAATTGACTTTGAGATGGAATATAATTTTGGATTCTTCAAGTTCGGTAACCTCGAAGCCAATGTGCTGTTTATGTTTGTTCTAATTATTAAAATGTACATTTTATTGTAAAGTACAGTAAGCCAACAGAATCAGGAAGACAAGTGGAACGCAACCTTCAAGAAAAAAATAAAAATATACAAACAGATTAAACATAATGTCTGTAAAATACATATAATAATTTTGATGTAATAACATATTCATTTAAAATTTTTAGTAAATTTTTACACTATAGATATGATCAAAATTTATATACGACAAACTATAAATTACCTCCTAAGACAACCTTGAATTAATGTTGTAGCAAATAGCTAAAATAACGGAGTAACGGCAGTCGTTACTTTCCTTGATAATAAACTAAATAAGCCGATAACAATAGTTACTTTTTTCTCGAGACGGCAGTAGCGTAACGGATTAGAACTCTTTTTAGAGTAAGCGCAATCATATTAAATATCCATATTAATTATATATATAATTAATAATATATCTAATATATTTCTAATATATATTATTTAATATTATAAAAAAATATATATTTATTAATATATATTAATATTATTAGTTATATATTATTATTTAAAATTTTAATACTTATTTTAAATTTATTTATAATAGTTAATATATATATTTAATTATATTTTATATATATAATATTTTATTTATATTATTAGTTGATATATAAATATTATTAATATTAATAATATATATATATATATTAATATATAATTATATATATATTATATAATATATATTATAATAGATATATATATATATATATATATAATATATATATATAATGATTAATATATATATATATATAATATATATATATAAATGTTATATAGTATAAATATTATATATATAGTATTATATATATATATATAATTATTATATACTATATATATATATGATATATATATTATTATATATATTTATATATATATAATATATCGGTTACTCAAAAATAGTAATACCGTTAGCTCTCTCCGATCCTCGGAAATGTAACTTTGTTTAGTCGTTATTTCGTTTCTTTCCAAAGGAAAAGTAGCTGAAATGCCGACTTCCGTTACTTTTAGCGTTTTGACTACGACAGATTGAATTACGGTGTCTTAGGTAATTTATAGGTTTGGGTAAATTAATTTTACATAACAAATTCTATTTTGACTTTAAAAAATGTCAAAATTTTACGAATTCATTAATAATTAATAATTATATGGTATTCCACCTTTCATTATAGCAATAACGATGGTTTGTATGTTGTTTGTTTTTTTCATTTGAGGTTGCGTTCCATTGTGCGCTTCTGAAGTTGTGTTGGCTACCCTGGTAGATTTAAATAAAAGTACTATTTAATTAATTAGAAACAAAACATAAACAGCTAACATTGCTGAAAAATGACCCTAAAGTATAGAATTGAAAATTAGAGTTATTTATTCTTTAAAGTTTATATTTCATAAGATTAGAATAAGAATATTATATATAATATATATTTATATTATTTATATATATATATTATATATATATTATATATTTATATATATTAATATATATATTATAATATATATATTATTAAGAGTGTAGCGGGGATAACCGATCCGCATGCCCGCATTGCGGATATCCGCATCATGTTTTTCACTCCGCATCCGCACCGCCTCCCGCATTAATTTTTGGCGATAGCGGATTAGTTTCGCGTATGAATTATGAGAAACCTGTGTGTGGTCTTCTATATATTAGATATATATTATGATACTATATTATATATATATTATTATATATTATATATGATATATATATATATATATAATACAGTACTTGCATATTTATAATGGATTTTTTAAAAATCTTGCTCATACAGGTAAATATCAAAAAGGTTATTGAATTTAATTTTTTCAATTTTTTTGTGAAAATTTAATACACATAAGGATAATTAAATATTTTACCATATTATTTACGCTAGAACTTAAAAAGTATTAATGTGTGGCAGTACTGGCCACAATGAACAGGATTTGGGTGAATTATTCAGTTGTTTATTAATTAATCAGTCCTCAGTGTCCTGCTTTCACGGGAGTTGTGTGTGTTAGGGATGTTTTACACCTTTTAGTATTGTGTATAATTAGTGTCATATATGTTTTGTATTTATTTTAATAATAATACCATTTTTTTATCGTATATTTGGAGTTGTATAAAAGTTGATCAATATGGCGTAAAGGTTAGTGTATTTGATGTCCCACGGGAAAAGTCTGGAACTAATGATTAATTGTGTTATTGCCTGAGCAACTTTGAAAACAGAAGATTGAAATACAGCAACTTGCGTGGCTTCCAACGTCAAAAGTTAGTATAATATTAAGAGAAATTGAAATTACGGTAACAAGTTAGAGCTCAATAATAGGTTGGCAAGATGTTGGAAAGAAAGAGAATCCAAACCCAGGGGCAGGACAGAAAAA
>JABUQX010103575.1:0-25000 GCA_015478945.1 Trachelipus rathkii
TCGTATGACACGCACCAGATTATATATAGTAGATACTATACATATATATATATAATATATATATATAATATACTATATAATAAATATATAATATATATATATATATATATAATCTTATAATATAAATATATAATATATTTTATATTTAATTTAAAAAAATATTTAAAAATCAAAATTTAAATAAATTATATCATATAATATATATTTAATAATTTATATTTATATATATATATATATACTATATATATATAATATAATATATATATCCAAACACAAGTCCACAAAACTATTAGTAACATTATAGTAATCTCAGAAGCTTATTATCTTTTATTATTATATAATATATATAATGTGGTGGCCGTAAATACATTTAAATTGTTTAAATATCATTGAATATGGTACTCATCTGTCATTTCATAAAATTCTGAAAAGCACTTTACTTTCTCACGCAAACAGCCTACGGGAGCACCTATCGGCGAACAGGAAGATTGAGTGTCAACTTAAGTAGTTAATCTATTAAACGTTTTGACATATTACAACTATTAGTAATACCTTGGTCTTGTGTACATAGTGTCACAATAAAAATAAATTGGAAAAAATATGAGATTAATGATATTGTGTTTTACTTCATCTTCTTTTACTTGGCAAATAAAATACTTTCATTTTTTTACTTTGTTACCGTTAAACCAGTTTTGTAAAAAGATTTCCTTTCTTTTTACGTATTTATTCTTAATGACGCTCCCAAAATTTATCTACAAGATTTTATATCACTTACACTACTACTGCTATACTTACTACTAATGATAATTAATAAATGATAAAGTAATGAGTTAAGGATAATAATTAAGATTAGGAGATGAACTTCTTCTAGAATCAATTAACGAAGGACCTTCGTGACACGATTAAAAGTTATCAGATTACGTCTTCACAAGCCATTTACATACTGTTAAAAAATTACAACAATAAAGAACGATTTCAGCAGATCAAGGAAGAAAGTGAATTATAATATATATACATTATATATAAGTATATATAAATATTATATATATATAATATATATATATATATAATATGTATATATATATATATATATATCTATATATAATAGAATATAAATATATATATATAATATATATATATATATTAGAGACTTTCTTGGGTTGACAAAAAAATAAAATTGAAAATGAAATGGAAACTTGGAGCAAAATGAGAAGAGGGAAAATTGGATTTGAAAATGACTGTGAAACAGTACTAAGGTAAACCATAATATATATATAGTATTATATATATATATATGATATATAGTATTATATATATATAATATATCATATATTATATATATATATAATATATATTATATATATATATATAATGTCTGTCAAATATTGCATAATCGCAATATATTATTTAGATTCTTAAACAATAAACTATAAATTGAAGGTAAAGAATTAACGCTTTCTCGGGATTGAAACCACCGAATGTGCGAAATGAGGACATTATGCTCGATGCTTTAGACTGAGCTATCTCTCAACCCAAAAAAGTTGAGTTAAAGAACAGTTTTACAGCAATCGAGTTTCCTTCAAGGCGACATCACCAGGTGTCAAGCCTGTCCTATCCCTCGTTCTTAATATTATGTAGTTGTTAAATATTGCATAATCGCAATTTATTATTTAGATCTTTAACAAAGAACAAGTGGGAAGGTAAAGAATAACTGCTTCTCCGGGATTGATCCACCGCGTATTGCGAAATGAGGACATAATGCTCGATGCTTTAGACGACTGAGCTATCCCCCAACCCACAAAAGTTGAGTTCAAGAACACTTTTTAAAGCAATCGAGTTCCTTCAAGGCGACATCACAGGTGTCAGCCTGTCCCTATCCCCTCCGTTCTTAGAATATGTAGTCGTTAAATATGCTAATCGCAATTTATTATTTAGATCTTAAACAAAGAACAAAGTGGGATTATGCAATATTTAACAACTACATATTATTAAGAACGAGGGATAGGACAGGCTGGACACCTATTGATTTCGCCTTGAAGGGAACTCGATTGCTTTATATATATATATATATATATATATATATAATATATAAAAAATAATATATATAATATATATATATATAAATATATAATAATATATATTATATAATATATATATATATACTATATATATATATATTATATATATATAATATATAAATATAAATATATAATATATAATAATATAAAATATATAGATATCATAAATATATATATTAATATAATATATATATATATATATATATATATATATATATATATATATATATAGTGAATTATAAGAAAATATTAAATAAAGGAAATGAAATGAAAATAGGAAAAAAAATTTAGAGATTTAAAAAAGCAAGTAAATCATCTGGCAACTAAGTCATGTGGAAACTAGAGTTTGATGACAAAACAAACATCGATCATTGTTCAACGTTTTGAAAAGATAAAACGGTTTTTTTACTCTATTGAGAAATAAAATAATAGACAATTGAATCGATGTTTGTTTTTCTTGTTTTTCATTTTTGTCTATTTTTTAAGAAAAAATATTAATATAAAATTGGACAGCATCCCCTCGATTTTTATGAAATTTAGATATAATGTTTGAAATGAGCTGCAAATAACGAAAAACGTAAAAAAATTTCTCTGGAAGTGAAAATTAAAAAAAGTTATGAATCCTCCAAATTTCTTGTTTATAACATATGTCTAAGGAGGAGGAGGACCTTGTTAATTACAGCGACCCCATCCGATTTTCATGTAACTTACTAGAAAATGTTTGAAATGGCCTGTAAAGAAGGAAAAACGTTAAAAATACTAGACAAATGACACTGAAAAAAAATTTGCGGTCTCAAAATTTTATATTTACATGTTCAATAAGTTTTAAATTTGTAAAATTCACTTTTTTATATAGCCTTTTGTTGTTAAAGGGTTATTTTTTTATTTTACCATCATCACGAGTTGAGGGAAATGCTCGTGCGACATGCATTTGAATCTTTAAATTTGTTTTTCCTACAAATATGAAACAACATGAGATCTTTAAAATGAAAAAGTGCAAATATTTATGCTCTGTATAGTTATTTTAATAATAATAATAATAATAATAATAATAATAATAATAATAATAATAATAATAAGAAAATAAATAATAATAAAATAATAATAAAATTAATAATAATTATTAAAAAAAAATGAATAATATAATTAATTTCTTAATCAATTTTGATAAAAATAATAATAATAATAATAATAATAATAATAATAATAATAATAATAATAATAATAATAATAATAATAATAATAAATAATAATAAAAATAATAATAATAAATAATAATAATCAATAATAAAAATAATAATAATTAATTATCATAAATAATAATAAAAAAATAATAATAATAATAATAATAATAATAATAATAATAATAATAATAATAATAATAATAATAATAATAATAATAATAATAATAATAATAATAATAATAATAATAATAATTTTCTGTTAATAATTTGTTTGTCTCATTGGTCAAATGAAGGATTACAACATATCTTATGTTATCTTAAATTGAATTTGTAGGTGATAATTATGAATTTTTCCATGATCATTGGGCGACTTCTTAACTTTTATCAGGGTTATTTCAGGAGTTTTTTTTACTTTTTTACTTTCTTGTCACTCATTTCTAACATTTTATGAAAGTTTCATGAGTATCTATAGGTGTTGTCTAATTAATAGATATAAAAAAATGAATTGATTAAATAAATGAGAATCTATGGTGAATTGGATTGGAGGTTAAGACTGCGTATGAACATGTTCTTTAATAATGTGAAACCATCAGGTCAAGGTCACAGCTGAGATCAATCTTAAGAGATTCAAAGGAAGATCAATTACAAGGCAACGCAACGGTCATGATTAGGGTAGACATTAAAAATTACTTTGTGTATGGAAAATTTTAAATTTGCTATTATTATTATTATTATTATTATTATTATTATTATTATTATTATTATTATTATTATTATTATTATTAGTTATTATTATTATTATTATTGTTAGTTATTGTTATTATTATTATTATTTTATCGTTTATTGTTTCAATTTGTATTATATTATTGATTATTATATTATTATTATTATTATTCATTTATTATTTATTATTATTATTATATATTATTATTTATTATTGTTGTTATTGTTATTGTTATTAGTATTGTTATTGTTATTATTGTTGTCATTATTATTATTGTTGTCATTATTATTATTATTATTATTATTATTATTATTATTATTATTATTATTATTATTATTATTATTATTATTATTATTATTATTATTATTATTATTATTATTATTATTATTATTATTATTATTATTATTATTATTATTATTTAAAATGTATGAAAATGATTATATATAATGCACTTAATCAGAGTTTTTTAAAAATATTAAAAGAACTTGAGATCGTAAGAAAGGAAATCCGCAAATATTTATGAACTGTAATATTATAATAATATAATTATATCCTGTTAATAATTTGTTCACTAAATTGGCGAAATGAAGGGTTAGAACATACCACATATTATATCAGTTTATTATGTTGAATTCGTAAGTGGTAGTTATGAACTATATAACAGCTTCCGTTGCAAAATGAGTGTAAATGAGTATAATGAATGACAATGAATTAAAATAACTTGTATGTTACTCTGCATGATGAGTTGAAGATTTCCATTTATATATATTTTTTGCATTGGCGAATAATTCCTTGGTGTTCAAGATGTGAAAAAAGACAATTTTTGATGGGATTAATTAAATATATTGTTCACATTACTATATCTTTTTTATGGCTTGTTCAGCTTATTTATTAAGGTTATGTAAAAATTTTTATTTGATCTGATCAATTAAAAGGAATTTTTACTTTAAAAGTGGAACTCGTTCAAATCCAACAAAAAACTGTCTCCTTTCTTCTTTTTTAAGCTCACACCTCACAATCATTGCTCTATTCTAGTAGGGAAACTACTCTAGGTAAATGATACCTAGTGTCTGGACGAAGGATCTGACTCGGGACTTTGACATGTGACTCTGTCGCTCTAATGATTCCGTAAATAAAATTTTCCTTACCGGAATGGAATTACAGGTATTTCAATGTTGTTTCTATTTAATAATTTAATTTTATTAAAGGCAAGTTTTACTGCCAGATAAATTGAATTTCTCCGCATTTTAACCCTTAATTAAGTCTATTTGTTCTCCTTAAAAAAACGTTTTCTCTGCACTGCTAATGGCACTGAGCAAATTGACTTAATTTACGATATCATATTTTCCTTCATTTCTTTTACATTATTTGAGAAGATTAGCGTCACTGTTCTGTTTTGGAGAGGTTTTTTTTTCATGAACACATTTATTAACCAGTTTATCAGTTTTATTTTTGAAAAGTCATTTTGTTAATCGTCATTGCTTCATAGCAATAGAAATTTCATTGCGTTAGTTGCAATAGAAAGTTGATTTCTCTTATCATTACTTTTTCTGGTTTTAGAACATCATAACTGCAATGATAATTGCAATTTACAGACACTTTGCATGTAAGATCCAACTCTTCTTCACATCTAAAATGTATCATACTGCTCTCTCTCTCTCCTCTCTCTCTCTCTCTCTCTCTCTCTCTCTCTCTCTCTCTCATCTCTCCGTCTCTTCTCCTCTCCTCTCTCTCTCTCTCTCTCTCTCCTCTCTCTCTCTCGTCTCTCTCTCTCTCTCCTCTCTCTCCTCTCCTCTCTCTCTCTCTCCTCCTCTCTCCTCTCTCTGATACTCCTTCCTCTCTCTCGTCTCTCTTCTTCTCTCTCTCTCTCTCTCCTCTCTCTCTCTCGTGGTTGTATTATAGATTAATTAAAGTTTTTAATATTCATCCCAATTTTTTAAAACGAATTAAAATGCAATAGGATTTTATATAGTAACACGAGCGAAGTTTATATATATATATATTCATATTTTAATTATATATTAATAAGTAATATAATATTAAGTATAAATATATATTAATTATATAATATACTATTATATAAATAGATATATATTATATATATAGATATATAGTAATTATATAATATATAATATATATAATTATATTTTTACCTCTAGGGCGCCATAATCCCAATTGATGAAACAATACGTTCCAGAGGTTAAATGTAGGGTAATATTAGGCAACAAAAATTTCTATGGTATTAGAGGGTGATAGGAAGACCTTAGAACCTTAAGAATTTTATTAATCAATGTATCACATCTAAAATGCTAATAGGGCTTTTTTCTGATAGAGGTCAACTTCAATGAAAACCCTAGATTTTATTACTTGGGACAATTGTTCAAGGTTGGATATGTAGAAAAGTGCATCTGAATCGAAGTTTTGTAACTCTGACTAATATGATCTACTTCTGATTGAAATTCACCGATAAAACTGAAAGAATTGTACTAACAAATAAAATTAATAGAGCAAATTCTCCTCCATTTCATAAAAGACAAATATAATAGGAACCTAAAGTCTTTTAAAGATATATATATAATAATATAAATATTATATTATAATAATATATATATAGTTAAATATTAAAATATAAAATATAGTATATAATATTATATATATAAAAATATACTAATAGTATATATATATATATATTTATATATATATATATATATATATATTATATATTAATTAAGATTTTAAAAGAAAATCTCTTGCCTAATTATAATTATACTAAGCGCATTACTGCAAGCAAGTTTATTAACAATTTGAAAGTGAATAAATCTTAAAAACTTTTAAGATTTACTTAAAATCTTTCATTAAAAACAAACGAAAATCTGACTTTTATAAATAAACTAAATATGTATATACCGTTATTTCCTATATTTAAATATGAAATTAAAGCTAATAAATGGATTTATTTTAATGAAACTAAATATTAATATTTTTAAGGAAAAATGTTCTATTCCTTATAGAAGGATCCGGTTGTCCGGAGGCCGGATATTGAAATTGATATCCGGCATGAGGTAGAGGCTTTGAAAAAATGCAGGATATCAAGTCCTATCCGGGCACTGTAATGCCACTAATTATGGGTACACTGAAACAAATTTCATAGCAAATTCCGTTTTGGATCAAATCTCTCAGAATGCTAGTGTCCATCATTGACACATTTGAAACAAGGTGCAGTCGGACCTTTCATGTATGAGGAATGTTTTTTTTGTGTGTGCTTGTTAAAAATATTTGTAGTGATGTGTGAGAATTAAGATTGGTGTAATACTATACCTTGTCCTAAACTGGTAAAAAAAAATCGATTACAATTGAGCAATTTCAGCTACACACAAAACATACATCAAACATGAAAATACAGAATTCTAACTCATTTTAGTCTGGGAAAAACGAATACGACTTTTAAAACGCTCAATTATCTATAGTTTTAAAGATAAGGCTTTTAATGATAACGCAATGGCATTTTTTATCAATTTTATAGTGGTGAGTGTGCTAGGAATAGACCGGCTGGGAGACTGAAGAAAAAGTGAATTGAGTCAGTTAAGGAATGATTGGAGGAGAGGAATATGAGTTTGGCAGAGGCTAGAAGGGGGGTGCATAATAGGGGTGAATGGCGGGATTTTGCGAGGGGGTATGGTTGTGGTCCACCTGGGCCAAAAGGGAAATGAGATCCTACATTGAACGAAATTCCCTATTGAGGTCCGTGCGGGTACGTGAGATCAAGGCATAGATTTTCTGGACTGCTGCGAGTTCTCACTAAAGGGTATAAAGTGGGCGGTAAGGCTGGGCTTTCTTTTCGACTTGAGTCATGTTCTTTTGTTACTTTTCTGTTTCCGGTGCCTGTGTCGCACCTTACTCTTAGTCTTTGGGATAGGATAATGATCATGATCATGATCATGATCATGATGATCATCATAAGCATCTATACAATCATCTAAAATCAGCGATGATGACAATGAATTATCAAAATTCATCCCCAATCTATGGGGATGGGATCTAAAGGGAGGCTATTGATGAATGAATGATGATGATCGATGATTGATGATTGAATGATGATGAGATGATGATGATGAGGATGATGATGGATATTATGGTGAACGAAAAGTGATTCATGAGGCATGGATGATCATTCTTATATTCCTAATCATTGAAAATTAATAAAACGAGTAGGAAGTCATTTTCATGAATCATGATCATGATCATGATCAACCTGTGATCATGATGATAAATGAAATGATGAATCGATGAGAGAAATGGATGATGATGATGTGATGAGATTGATGATGATGAATGAAGATGATGAATGAATTGATGATGATGATGATTGATGATGATGATGATGATGATGAATGAGATGATGATGATATGATGATGAATTGATGATGATAGATGATGATGATGATGATGATGATGATGATGATGATGATGATGATGATGATGATGATGATGATGATGATGATGATGATGATGATGATGATGATGATGATGAATGATGATGATTGATGATGATAGATGATGAATGATGATGAATGATGATGATGATGTTAGATATATTATATATATCATATATATATATATATATAGTATATGGAGTATATATAATATAATATATATATATCATGAGTATAGTAAATATATTATACATAATTAATAGTAAGTTGCAGACCAGGAGCAGTAGAAATAGGAACCCGTCCTACCGTCTTCTTGGATTGTACGGACATATATATTAGATATATATATATATATATATATTATTTAATTAATCTTCGTGAGTTATGTGTAAATTAGCGAGAACACGGCACCATAAAAACACAGAAATAAAAAGAAAATGCCTCGTAATGCTGTATAATATTGTTAAATAACTTATACTGAGTGTATTGTGAAGAAAAATTTTATTTCCAAAAATTTAAGACCACACCACATGCTAAAACCGCTTATTTAAATTATCTCGGCGTCAATTAACGTAAGGGATCGGGACAAATCTTGGGCAACTCACATTTGCTGCAATACCTGTTCAGTGATTCTTCGTGGTTGGCTAAATTAAAAAAAGGCCTTCAATGCTTTTTGACGTCCCAAAGATGTGGTGAGAGTCTAAAAATCATACAGATGACTGCCATTTTTTGTTCGATTCCAGCGTTGCAGCATGGTATGTCAAGATAAAAGAAGTGGATGGTGAAATATCCAAACATTCTATCTGCTATCCGGCCAGTTCCACATGGAAGGAAGTGATCTGTTGTATCTTTCACCTCCGAATGAGTACCAACTTGCAGTGGTTGAGTTGATAAAGGAAAGTAAAAGGTCGAGGAAAAGTACCTTGAACATTCAAAACATCGTGGTTCCTGATTTTCCAAAAGCCGACTCAAATGAGCAACACAAACTTACTCAGGGTGAATTAAATCACTAATTCGAGATCTGGATCTTCCGAAGGATAAAGCAGAACTTCTGGGATCAAGGCTCCAACAGGAGAATCTTCCCCAACCTGATGTGTATAGAAGTATTGGATATCATACTTCAAGAAATTGAATAACCTCGTATATTGTAGTGTTGTGGTCAATTTGATGACCTCTTTAAACTTAGTGTACAACCAACAAGACTGGACTCTTTATAGATTCCTCTAAATTTAGTTTAAATGCGATTTTGCTGCAAAATAGTAATCCACTTCCTTCTATTCCCATAGGTCATGCTGTCCATATGAAGGAAACATATGAAAACAAAAAAAAACTTCTGGAATGAATCAGATAAGAAAAACACCAATGACATATATGTGGAGAACAAAGTCATAGGAATACTACTAGGCATGCAATCAGGATACACACAGTAATGCTGTTTCCTTTGCGAATGAGACAGAATAAAGCCTGGCCAATGAGGAATCTGGGCCTAGGAATTAAAAATGTACATTGCCCACTAGTTGAACGAAATAAAAAATTTCTGCCTCCTTTACACATCAATCTGAGACAAATAAAGAATTTTGTAAAAGGGATGAATAAAGATGGAAAGGGGTTCAAGTACCTGAGGGAGAAATTTCCTCTACTGAGTGACGCTAAAATTAAGAAAGGGACCCTCATTGGCTCAGACAATCGTAATCTTATGAAAGACAAAATCTTCAGGAAAATCCTCAATGCCATTGAGAAAGCAGCATGATAAGCATTTGAAAGCGTTGTTCGTGACGTTTTCGGCAACAGATGGGTTGAAAAATATTCTGAAATTGTGAACAACCTTTTAAACAAATTTCATAAGCTTGGTTGCAAAGTGTCGCTCAAAATTTACCTTCCCGATTCATATCTGCATTTTTATTTTTCCCGGATAACTGTGGTTTGGTAAGTGATGAGCACGGATAAAGATTTCACCAAGATGTTTCAGTCATAGAACAGATGGAATACATCTATGCTTGGACCTTAAAATAAGAAATCCCAGGAGAGATGTATAAGGGACAAGCGAAAAAAAGCGAAAAAAAGGTGATCAAACAACTGAGAAATTCACTATAATTTTCATAAAGTGTAGTTTCAACCAGCCTTTGTATTTATATTAGGATATTTATTATGACTTTCGTCAAATATAATGCTTCCTACACCTCATTTCAAAATACTGAGATAGTCAAGGTTTATATATAAGGCGTCTCATTAATACAATTGTATGAGTAAATCTCAAAAACTAGAGCTGATATAAAGATTTTAGGTCATTCATTTTGCTCATCCTAAAATTAGTTAATTTTAGCTATTTTTTAGAACGGAAGCAGAAAAAAAATTATTTTTTTCCCGTGTATAACAGAGTTTCATTGTTTCCCTTGGTAGCTAAGTTTGTTGATAAGAACTCAAACTATAATAATGCATGCGTGTAAAATGCATTGCACATTGAGCTATATATTATATATATATATATATAAAGGTGATTTCTAATATGTTACATATATTATATATATACAGATTTTTATAGTAATAGATAATAGAAGTAATCGAGTTTCGGTCATATTGGTGTTATAACGACCTGCATTAATGTAGTTTAATATAATATATAATTTCTACAAGTATATATATATATATACTATATATAATATATATAATAATATATGTGTAATATTACTGATTTCGTTCTGATAATGTGTAATATTGACTTGATAGTATTAACCTTTAAACATTAATCCAAAGCCTGATAATATTTAAGTTTAATGCGTTGCCACAAACATATTCAATGTTTGCTCATTATTACGCTCACTACTGTATAATTATATTTTATGTCATTAAGTTGCCGGTGACTATATATCAGATACTTAATATATATTTTATATATATTATAATATATATAATATATAATATATAATGATATATACTATATAATATAATATATATTATATACACTACTATATATTATATATATATATTATATCGTATGTTACTCTAGATTGGAGGAATGTATGATGTATGTAATGTAAAGTATGTAGTATGTATATATTATATATATATATATACTTATATATAATATATATATATAATATATATATAATAGTAACTATATATATATTATATATATACTTCTACTTGTTACTAAAACACATACGGCGATGTTAGCTGAATTATTTATATATATATATATATATTAAAGATATATATATACTATATATATATATATAATATATATATATAGTATATATATATATATATATAGTATAGTATATATATATAATATATCATATAGATATATATAATATTAGTATATATATATATATATTTATATATATACGTATTATATATATATATTATATATATATATATATATATATATTTAGAAGAAAGAAAAACTTTGAAATACTAAAAATCGGTAACTTTTTACATTTACAGATAAAGTATATTATAAACTTTGTGTTAAAGTATGCTGCGATTTCCCTAAAACACAGCAATTGAGGCACGGTCAGTAATTATAACTTTAACAAACACGTGACTGTACTGGTTTTCTTCTGGATTTTGTAATTGACAAAATAATATTGAATATGTCTACTGTATTATGTGATCTCCTTTTAGAGCACATGAACTTATATTGAGAAACATTATTTTGTAATTCCAAAGACCTTAACCTTTCATGGTTCATTAAGGTCAGCTTTTCCGTGAATTACTGAAGCTATGTTCCCATCGGAATCCATGATCAATATGAAAATTATTTGGTAAAATGAAAACATAATTTTCCTCCTTTTAATTTGAAAGAAGACTGAAGAACAGCTTCCTGTGACTGGAGATGTTTTTTTTCTTTTCTTTTAGAAGTCGTTCAATAATATAACAATTTCACAATTTTGGAATTTTGAGCTTAATAAAATATATTCTGATATACTTCTCAAAAATGAAATAGAATTTTTATTTCATTATATTAATTTTGTGTAATGAAATTAGCAGTACATTTACCTCAAAATTATTATGGTCTTCAGGCATGTCACCATCTTTGTGTTCAGCTGATAATTTGTGCTGATAAACAGTACACAAGATAATTTTCAGGCTTATTAATATTATTAAAATGGTATAATGAAGAAGAACAGCTAATACTTATTTTTTAGGAGAAAACAAAAATTCAAAAGGAATGTCAAGGTATCTGGCGTGTTTTTGTGAAGATAAGAAAATTTTATTAAAAACCTCATTGTAAGTTCAATTAGTATTTATTATATCTATATTTTTTTGGCAGATTTTCTCAGAGTCATTGAGCTGTTCTTCCAATGTGCTTTAATAAAGCTGATAGCTTGCGTTTTTATTCTTAAACTTCAGCCACAAAAAGTATGAAACTTTTTTTAAAATTTCATGATGCTTCACTGCACTTTGCGACAAAGTATATAACAGGTTATTATAAAAGCTTTGAGCTATTCTAATCTTCACAAAAGTTTAAAAGAAAGACGTTTAAAATTCTATAGCGTTACTTTAATGTCGTTTTTATTTTCATTGTTTATAATAGCAGCATCTCCCCGAAGGGCTGTCCTAAGGCTCCGGTGAGAAGAAGGGATTAAAAAAAATTAAAAATTTAATTATGCTATACTTTTGCACTTGAAGGAGCTACAAAAGTTTGAGAGACTTGCTTTTAAAAATTTAAAAGCAAAACATTTAATATGATTGGATCAAAATTCATTGTATGGTTTAATTTTTGATGATCTGAACCACTAGAGCAATTCTAGAAGCCTGTATCCTCCAAGGCTCTTTAAAAAAAACTATTGATAATTTCGTCAGTGGGAGTCTGGTAAAAGCTTATTACTCTTATTCAATTTCTTATCATTAACAGTTACAGATAACTTAACGACAAATTCACAAGAGAGATGTCATAATATATAATGATATATACTATATATTAATATAATATATATGATATATATATATATATAAATATATATATATATATATATATATTATTATAATATATATATTAATAATAATATAGTAATATATATATATATCATATATACTAATATATTGATATATATATATATATATATATAATAAGTATAGTATATTATATATATATATAATACGTAAATATAGTATATATATATATATATATATATATATATATATATATATATAATATATATATTATATATATAATATATATATATTATAGGGTATATTTAATATAATATATATTTTATATTATATATAGAAGGTATATATATATATATAAAATATATATATAGTAAACTAATATATATATATATATATATATATAGTATAAAATTATATATATAGATATAATATATATAATATAATATAATTTTATATACTATTATAATCTACCTCTCATTATATTAAAAGTTAGAATTGGAGAAATTTGAAGTGAAGAAGCACTTGAAACTTCGTAGCGTCATTTTAACGATTTCGCGTTTATTCATTGAACTTATGAATGTTTATCTCAAAATTTTCTGCCTGACGATATTTCATGGGTGAAAATCAGGCAAATTTGTGAAAGCAAAGTTTCAAGTCTGTATTTAATTTTTCTCAATGGTTCTATACACAATTGAAAGACCGGTGAAATTAAGCTGGTATCGTGCGCAGTTCGCGCGCAAAACAAAACATACACACACACACACACACACACATAATATATATATAAAAATTTATATAATATAAAAATATAGTATAGTATATTATATATATAGGTGATATAGGTATATTTTATACAGGTATATAATAATATATATAAAATAAATAGTTATTAATATATAATAACAATAATATTATATATATTATTATTTGTATATACCTATATATTATATCACTCACTATATATATATATACTGAATATAAATACATATATACATATAGTACATACATATATACATACAAACATACATACATACATATCATACATTACATTACATACAAACATACATACATACATACATACATACATACATAGCATACATACATTACATTACATACATACATAATATACATACACCTATATACATACATATATATACATACACTATATACATACATACATACATACATACATATCATACATACATACAATTACATACATACATACATCATACATACATACATATCATACATACATACATACATACATACATACATACATACATACATACATACATACATACATACCATAACATACATACATACGATACATACATACATACATACTATACATACATACATACATACATTACATACATACATACATACATACATACATAGCATACATACATACAACATAATAACATACATACATACATACATACATACATATCATACCAACATACATAATACATAGTCATACATACATATGCATACATACATAAAAACATACCATACATAACATACATACTAAATATAAAATAGTAAATAATGTATATTAGTATATATATTATATATATAATAGAATATACTATATATAATTATATATATTATAATAACATATTATATATATATATATAATATATATACTAGATATAATATATATATATATATATATATATACTGCTCATATATAATATATATATATATATATATATATATATAATATATATATATATATATTATATAGTAGTATAATATATATGTATAGTAATATATATATATATATTATAGTATTATATATATATATATATTATATATATATATATATAATAATGATATATATATATATATATATATATTAAGCTGAGAGCCGGTTTTTGAAACAAACAATTCAAAAGTTGTGGCTGCCAATTTGAAGTCACACTTTATTTTTGAACGCTGCTCACTTCAAGATACAAACTGAAATGTGTTAAAAGTAAGATCTTCAAGATTTGTTTTCATACCACCCAACTTTACCTTGCGAACATCTTTTTTATTAAAAAACAAAAAATATATATATAGCCCTCCAAGATATACAGTATAGAATAATAAATATCCTTACATTTTACATGCTAAAACAACCTGACATAGCATACAAAATCTTCATAGAACAATCAGAATTGTAACCTGCTACTAGAAGGTATTTCGGAGTTCGCAGAATAGTTTGGCTTTGTTAGTAATTGCACCATGTGCGATAAGAGTATGACCAAACGCACACCGAGCCTACTATAACAGCGCTGAAACATTCTTGACATTTCTAATTCAACAAATCAGACCGTAATGACACGGATAGACATTTGGTAGGAGAATTTGATTGGACTTACAACCAAAATTATACATACAACATAATAATCCCTCAGAAGAGGTGGCGGGGTGGGTGCATAAGGAGTACTCCCCCAGTCTATCAGTTCCATGTAGGAAGTGGCGTTAAGATTGACGTTTAGCTGCTTTTTATCAAAGCAGCGAACTTGCATATTGGTGGAGGAAATTTTCTTTCTTGCGTAGAAGAATTTGTTTTTATGAAATCTTCTCATTGTCTCTCTATCTATGCTGAAGAAAAAGTAACAACAGAGTTTTCTGGATGACAAAAATACGGAGATTGTTTAGAGCGATCTGTGCAGAAAAATGATGTTCTAGATCCTCAGGAGAAAAGCTTTTTTGTGATACGTGGTATACCGATAGTGAAAAATTCGTAAGACAAAACTACGCATATCTGCAACAGCAAGGGATGGGAGCGGATAATAGAATCCATTATGGGTGCGCCCATAGAAGTTCAAGTACGAAATCGTACCAAACGCCTCAGATCATCAGATGCGGATTCTAGTTGAACGTTAACTTAACGGAAGTATTCTGCTTTAGGATTCTAGCTTGAGTTTGCGACCTTAAATGGTTTTTGGCACCCGGCTGTGCAGTTTCCTCAAATTGAAATACCACATATTATTATGATCTGCATGTTGTACCCCTTGCCTGAATAATAAACAGAGTTTTAGTAAATACAGCTGGTCAGAACTTAAGGATCTTTCGTAACTGTTTCAGGAACATCAAATACAGAGCCTGGAATTGGTTGAAAATATAATGATAGGTTTGGTCTTAGCGATACAATTATGAAGCAGTCCCTGCGTTATAAGGTCCATTCATGATGACGATGGGCAGTTGTCTTGCCCATCAACAACATCTAAATAACTTCCTGGATGGCAGTCATTAAAATGCAAAACATGGCCAGTTGAGCCATTGAAAGTGGTCTCTTTAAGATGTAAACTTTCCAAACAGTGCTGATTATTCCATTCTTGTTACCCGTGTTATTGACAGGAGTTCCATCGCAAATCACTGCCCTTAAAGTCTCTGTAGATCTTGTTCGTTCAATAATATCCAGAATTTCATTAAATACATTCGAGATCTTCCTGCAGATTAGACAACGTGATTCGATGTAACATGCATCTGCGAAATGACACAGCCAACGAATGTTCTTCTCTAGACTTTTTCTACGCACACCATTCCAGTATCGCACAAGGTTTCAATCTATTCCATCGAAACCCAATGCAGACCATACCTCTGTGTTGCAGCCTGTTAAAACGCGGTCCTCTGACTTGTTGTCTCTCCAGTAGTTTCTTTGGCGTTGTAACTTACTTGGATCAACAACGTTTTTGGTGACAGAAGTCCGAGGTCCTTGAGGGCAGCATTAACTATGAGAAAACATGCATCTCCTATTGCTCAACATTTGATCCTCTACATAATGCTTACACAACTTCAGGATACTAGGTTTCTATATTGAGGTGTGACATTCTTCCATTCTTCTGATTCTAGGAAAATGATTCTTTTCTTTAGCACATCACCTCTCACTACCTGATTAATTCAACTGAATTACAAATTTTTGCGTATCTTTGTGTCTCATCTTACTTCCAAATAAATGTCAACCGTTTCCTTTTCCTTCCTGAAAGGTTTCATGTTTTTCTCTGCTTCTTTCCTTTGTCCACCTTTCCTATTTTATCATTGCGTCTAAAGTGTTTGATCAAGCCAAAATTGCCATTCCAATACATGGATTTTCTTTCATTGGGACATTGACATTGATTACGCTCAACCTATACCATAATGAACACACTTGCACGCGCTAATGTCGAAAGAGACGAGAAAATGATTTTATTTCATCTTGATATGTTAGAGAAGATTGTTTATTTCTTGAATATTTCATCAAAATCATTACATTCCACTATTAGTCTCTCACTTTCACCATAACCACTTTCAAATTCTATTGTTGGAATAGCCTGCTTCATTGTATGATGCTTTAACTTCTGTGCCACTAACTTGCTAGGTATGTACGTAACACTGGCATCTTTTTGACTACTTGTATTGCGAACTTGTAGGCTCTTAAGCATTCCTCAGCCATGTGTAGCTGATTTCGACAAAGAGTGGTTGTGGATAACGAATATTGCATGCCTGTCTTTATGCCTTGTTGCACATTGCCATGATATTCTTAGCAATAATAATAATAAACACTGACCCACATGGACTTATCTTCTCAAACGTCGAATATTCTGGATCTGAAATGAGACAGAAATAGCTTTCAATTAGTATTAAAACCAAATTTTGAAGAACAAAGCATATAAAATTCATAACTTAAAAATAGTAAAAAACGATGTCAAAACCCTTTTAAAAAAACTAAAGCTGGGCCCCCTAGACATTGAGTAAATGCAAATTGATATTTTGTCCCACTACAGGGAAGCCAAGGAGCACCAATTTGACCATGTTTGGCGTTATACCACCAAAATTCAAACCCCAGCTAAAATATATATATTATATATATATAATATATATATATATATATTAATATTATATATATAATAATATTATATTATATATAGTATATATATATTAGTAATATATAATATAGTTATATATATAATATATATTATATAGTATATTATATATATATACACCATATACACATATACACATATTATACATATATACCATATATACATATATACAATATACATATATACATATTAATATAATAATACATATATACATATATAATATCATACTATATAGTACATCATTATTACATAAAAGTATACATATATACAAATACATACATACATACATACATACATACATACATACATACATACATTACATACATACATAACATACATACATACATAATACATTACATTACATAGCATACATACTACATACATAACAACATACATACATACATACATACCATACATACATACATACACATACATACCATACATACATACATACATAACATAATACATTCATAATACATACATACATACATACATAACATATATTATATATATATATATATAAATATATACCTATGTATATATATATGAATATAAATATAAATATAATATGATACAAACAAAAAAAAGACTCTAGTATATCTATACTATACTATGTATACTATATATATATATATTGGAGTTTAGTTCTGGTCCAAAATCGGAAGGCCGTTCCATGTAGCTCTTTCATGCCAGTTCCCCATCTTCATCCTGCGCCGGCCAACATCCTCCCCGCTACCCTGCTTTGAACATGATGTAAGTTTCACTTGTTACTGAAAACATCCCTTCACACCCGCAACTCCTTCATTGGTCTTCCACTTTGCACAATCAGTATATAAACAAATCACCTTAAAGTCTCTTCTCTATTCTCCATCCTTACAAAATATTCGAACATTATTTCATTTTTAAGTACTTGTTAATTTTAATAATAGCTCTTGTATTATTATTATTATATTATTATTATTATTAATTATTATTACTCTCATTATTATAATTATTATTATCTATTTATTATTATATTTGATTAGTAGTAGTATAGTAGTAGTAGTAGTGAGCTAGTAGTTGAGTAGCTATTTAGTCAGGTTAAGTAGTAGTATAGTAGTAGTAGTAGCTAGTTAGTTAGTAGTTTAGTAGCTTAGTAGTAGTAGTTAGTAGTAGTAGTTAGTAGTATTATTATTTATTATTATTTATATTATTTATTATTATTATTATTATTATCATTATTATTATTATTATTATTATTATTATTATCATTATTATCATATATATCATTATGATTAGATCAATTTCTTCAATATTTATTGTATTACTTATTTATTATTATGCACTCTGATCAGTTACTTATTATTATTTTACTGTTCTATTGATTTATCTCATTATTATTATTTAAAGTTTTACACTTTGCAACATACAATAGTTATTATTCGCCAACAGATTAGCTAGAAAATACATGATGCATCCCGGTTGATAATGATTCGAATTCGGATGTATTACAGACTCAATCCGCCTGCGCCCCTATAATTATGTACATCCCCGCTATAATATAAATCCCGCTATAATTCATAATTAATAATCTAATAGAATTTAAATAATTATAATTATAATTGATAAAATTATAAATTATTAATGTATAAGTCCCTAATTGTCATTGTAATTATAATAATGTAATTATAATGAGAAGAATAGAATTATAATTAAATTGTGATTATAAATTATTATCTATTATTATTATTATATTATTATATAAGATTATTATTATTATTATTTATTATTATTATATTATTATGGTATCATTGATTAACTCTATTATTATTATTATTATTAATTATATATTTAAACTATTTATTTCCTCTATTCAAAAGGAGCGAAAAAAAATTGCCAAAAATGCCTAATTAATGCAGCGCAGTAAAGGAGTAATTTCATATAATATCATTATAATATATATTATATACTCATACTAAGTATATACTATATATACTATATACTATAATATATATATAGTAGTATAGTAAGTATATATACATATTATTATATATATAATAGTATAGATATATATATATAATATTATATATATATACATAATACAGATATACATTATACATTGATACATATAACATGTATTACATAAACATATACAAGTTATACATATATTATATATATATATAATACATATACAAAAAACATATACATATACATATACATATAAATATATATATATATATATATATATATATATATATATATATATATATATAATATATATATATATAGTATATTATATAGTATATGAAAAAAACAGCAAATAAATAAAATAAAAGAAATAATTAATTATATAAATACAGTTTAGTATATATATTATATTTATATATCTCCCTCACAAAAAAAAAAAAAAAAAAACTATGAGATTGCAGACAGTTTCTGAAGCTCATTTATCATTAGAAGATTTATAAACGCGTAATAGAGCTAAAAGTTGGCTACAATTTACTCGAGCACTTTAACAACAAGTCATCCTCCAAAATTAAGACGCTAATTTGAAGCATCGTCTGTCGAAAAATGATTAAGGGTCAAGGTCTTTCAAACTTTTTCTTATAATTTTTAGATCGAAGTGGAGTGGGAATTTTTTTCTTTTTCCTTGTTTTTCTGGGGGGAGGGGGGAAAGTAAATTTAAATAATAAATGATTGACAGATCTTAAAGATTAGTTATTAAAATAATTTAAATGTTGATTTTCAATATGAGGCTAGTTGTATTGTTAATATGTGTAATTACAAAAGAAATAAATAACTTACAATCAAAAATCAAAAACTATCAATACATAGACTATAAGAAGATTTTTATTTATTTATTTTAAAAAAAAAATAAATGGAGTATTTGAATCTCTCTCTCTCTCTCTCTCTTCTCTCTTCTCTCTCTCTCTCATCTCTCTCTCTCTCTCTCTCTCTCTCTCTCTCTCTCTCTCTCTCTCTCTCTCTCTCTCTCTCTCTCTCTCTCTCTCTACTGCTTTCTTCCTCTCTGTCTTTCTCTCTCTCTCTCTCTCTCTCTCTCTCTCCTCTCTCTCCTCTCTCTCTCTCTCTCTCTCTCTCTCCTTTCTCTCTCTGTCTCTCTCTCTCTCTCTCTCGTCCTCTCTCTCTCTCTCTCTCTCTCTCTCTCTCTCTCTCTCTCTCTCTCTCTCTCTCTCTCAATCTTGGTCTCTTACACATTTCCAGCGATATTATTACATTTATTAATTACGTTCATCCATACAAGGTCACTCCACTCAACTTCATCGATATTCAATATCGGATTTGTATGGAGTAATTCAACAATTATATTTTCCTTTAAATTTGAGTGATGCGAAATGAGTTTTTTCTTATATAATGTTCGCTAAATCAGCTTACACTGTATAGAAAAAGAGCTTTTAAACTATAGATCGAATGAGAAAGTTTCTCTTTGTTAAGTCAGTTTATTCCGAAAATTTAATTCTTAAGTTAGAACTATTTTCGATTTGTTACTGCTTACTCCTATAGTAACATAATAAAATTATTGAAAAATCATATAATAAATATGTTACACAATTAAAATATAACTTTCCAAATTTTAAAAACAACTCTCAGTTTATTATTATTATATATATATATATATATAAATAATATATATATATATATATAGTATGAATTTATATACTATATATATATAGTTATATACATAAATTATATATATATATTTATACTTATATATATATATATATATATATATATATAGATAGATATAATATCTGGGTGACTATATATAGGGGTATTTTATTATAGAATATATATATATATATATATATATATATAAACCAAATAGAGTTTATAGTTGAATATGTCAATGTATATGTAGAAATGCATGAACTCTAACTAGATTGGAAGTTTCCACTCTGACCTCCAAACTTAATTTTAATCTCGCCTTTGTGAACACTTCTTTGGATAACAGAATTCTGAGGCTTACTCTCACTCATCTGTGAAATGATTATTAATGTTTCCTTGCACAAAGATATATATATATAGCAAATTGTTTTATAAAAAAAAATAAAGTAAGAAAATAAATATATATATAGATAGTATATATATATATATATAGTATATATTATATATAGTATATATATATAATATATAGATTAGTATATAGATATAATATATATATTATACTGGCAGTAACAGCAAACACCCACCCAAAGAAGCAAAAAAGATATAAAATGAGCTGACATGACCGACACGTTTACACGTACACCGACGATTGAATGTGTGAAAGAGAATAGGGAAAGTGTTCCATACTCTGTTCAGTCGAAGTGATATAGAATGCAGGCTGTAATGCCTGCTTAAATCATAGCAGATCAAAGAATGTTTGAGATATATGTATAGTTATACGTTACAATATATAATTAAAAAAATAGTATTTAATATATATATAGTTATAGTTATAACCTAATGATATATATATATATTAATATTTATAGTATATATAGAATAATATACTATATATGTATATAGTTAGTATTATATATATATAGTATATATATATATTAAACAGAGTATCATATATTATAAGTATTATGTAAAGATAGTATATAAGTTAAATTAGGTATACGTACTATGTTATATATCATATATACCCCAGTAGGCCCATATATAATATAAGTATATAATATATACAACGGGAAAATATATATATATATATAATATAGTATAGGATATATATATAGTAATATATACTATATATAAATATATATACCTATATATTATATATGTATGTATATAGATATATATATATATATATATATATATATATATATAATATATATTATTACTATTATTACTATATATATATATAATTAGGGTATATATATATAATACCTATTATTATAATATATATATAGATATAATATATATATATATATACTCATATATATTATACTATTATATAAATTATAATATATCATATATAATATATAACAAGAAAAGATAAAAATAAAAATAAATATAAAAAAATTAAAAATAAAAATAATAAAAATTATAAAAAAAAATAAAAAGTTAAAAAAAAGAAATAAAAATAAATAGAAATAAAAATAAAAATAATAAAAGAGCATACTTAGCAAAACTAAATCATTTTTACTTTTTATTAATCTTCAAACGTTTCGGATTAGCGATATCCCTCTTTAGCGAATAGTTATAATTAATAATAATAATAATAATAATAATAATAATAATAATAATAATAAATCAAATAACAATCCTAATAATAATACATAATTATATAAATAATAGTTATAATTAATAATAATAATAATAATAATAATAATAATAATAATAATAATAATAATAATAATAATAATAATAATAATAATAATAATAATAATAAAGAAAAGAAAAAGAAAACGATTTTTACAAAAAAATTAGAAATGTGCAATGTTGTATATAATATGATTTTGAAATTACAATTTAAAAAATAGATTTTATAATTTAAAATTAACTGTCCTTGTGTGTTTAAAATTACAAGGATTAATTAATTGAATTTTAAAATGGAAACTAAAGCAAATTACTCAAAAAATAATGTTTGGCAACTGAAATAGATGTTTATTAAACTAAGAATCAAAACAAAACAGCCGAACAAAGAACTTGCAATTCAAACAGTAAAATAAAAAACTCGAATAATACACTATAGTATTTATTGCTATAAAACGAATGTTGAACTGTGTGTATTATGTGGATTTTGTACCCTTTTATCACTTTGAATTATACGTTCTCTGTTCGTGTGTATTGTTTTATTTCGTGCTGATTGGTTTATAACCATCCTTTTAAGTTACCACTCTTTATTTTTACTCTTATTTATATTAGTCTAATTTTTAATTTTAAAATTCAATTTTTCAACTCTTTAATTTAAACACTAAGATAAATTTTAACTAAAACGTATTTTTCAAACTGGAATTTTAATTATCGTTTACATTATTACACACTTTTCTTGTTCGTAGTAAAAATAGTATTTTACTTTCATTGTATTTCAGCAGTAATAATAATAATTATACATAATACTTTTATCTGAGCTATTCACGTATAGATGGATTCCGACAATTCAAAACGTTTGACGATTAATAAAAAATAAATTTGAAAAATTTTGAGTTTTGATAGCAGCATGTGAATTTATTATAAAAATAATAATTCCAGAAAATCAATCCATCCTCACATAACACAACATCTATACTATATATCCACTACTTACTGATACACTATATAATAATCAATATAATAATAATATATATATATATAAATACTATACTAATACTCTATATATATACTAGTAATAGATATAATACTAATATATATTATTTGTATAGGTATATATATATATATATATATATATATAGAAATATAATACACATCAATCAACATACATATATATATTATATATATATAAGTAATCCCATAATTTAAGTAAGTATATAAAACCCAAATATTAAACAGACATTATTCCCTATCTCAAACACCCATGACTGCGAATCATCCCACCCGAATTAAGAAAAAACCCTCATCCATCTTCTTTAAGGAGTTACTGTGCAAATTTCATTACCAACTATTTTTATGTTGCATATTCGTATCGCACGTATTCTTCATGTATTTATTAATGTGCACGGGTGCGGTTAAACTCACTTTCGCACCAATTTCGAATGTCAGATGTGACGCGCATTAGTTTTCACTTTAGCTCATAATGAAGGTGTTTGGCGATTTTTAAGGAACTAACAGTAATTAGACAAAGCTTACGCTGTCATTAAAATGTATGCTTCAGAATGCTTATAATATATATATGATATACTATATTAT
>JABUQX010103575.1:27500-31304 GCA_015478945.1 Trachelipus rathkii
CCATAATTACAACAACTACAATTCCAATTATAATAATTGCAATAATAATATTAATAATAATTAATAATAATAATAATAATAATAAATAAGGATATTAATTCAATTGGAATATTAATAAGAATATTTGGGTAATAATGTAATTAATAATTAATAATAATAAAAATAATAAAATAATAATAATAAATAATAATATGTAAATAATAATAAATAAATAGTAATAATAGTAATAATAATAATAATAATAATTAATAATAATAATAATAATAATTAATAATAATAATAATAAAATAATATAATAATAATCATTATAAATAATAATATATAATAATAATAAAATAATAGTATAAATAATAATATTAATATAATTAATAGATAATAATAATAATAATATTAAAAAGATAAAAGATCAAATAATAATAATAATAATAATAATAATATAATAATCAATAATAATAATAATGATAATAAATAATAATAATAATAATAATAATAATAATAATAGTAGTGTATATAGCACGATCGGCATTTTCCACATTCTAAATTCCGGTATAGATTTATCTGGATAATCTTAGGAATGTTGGAATGTTAATTATTATTTTTCTTATAATGCTAGTAATATTTTTATTATTTATTTTCAGGAATCTTGAGGTATATATTTTTTATAACTCGTAGATTTTTTATTCAGAGTCTGGAGCCTGGCAGGAAGCCGGAAGCGGAGCCTTACGATACGACGCATTTTTTTACTTCGTTTTTGCGGATTTCAACGCTTTTTAACGCTTGAAGCGTCAAATTGGCGGTTTTCGAGGTCGCGCTAGTGCGTTTTCTGAGCCGTTCTGGAACGCGTTTCAACCAAGTCAGATATCGACCATGACTTTAGATATTTATTGTAAAGTCGATAGATTTTGACGTCTTAGACGGTGTCTATCTATTGCGGTTTTTCGGTCGGGGAAGCCGTTTTTGAGGTACGTCAGGCGTTTGGAACAGGAAATTTAAGTTAAAAGCCGACATGACTTGGAATTTCGTAAGGTCGTCAGATTTTGACGTTTGAGTGTTAAGTTATGGCCGTTTTCTTAAGCGGGGTAAGTCGATATCTGAAGGGATCGTGCCAGTCTAATGAAGCAGGAATCCAGGTCAAAAGGCCAGACATGCCTTGAATAGACTTTCTCTGAAATTACTTACGTTTTACACTTTTGATTGGTTCAAATTATGGGTTCCTAAGGGTAAGGTGCCAGACCAATTTTGACGTCAGGTTGCCTATATTTGAGTTGAAGAAGGGCTAGGAATATTAGTACTTATAACCCACACTTTTCTTCACAACTCAATTTATATGAGTTCTAGTTGACTTGTCTTTCTTCAAACTTGGCTCCCATAATAAGGGTGTACGTAAAACTACATTGCTAGACCTGATATGCGTTAATGTCCCCGTGCTCACCTCCAGAGGAGTTAATGCCCACCTCCCCCTATAAATTCGAATGTTCGGTAGAGCGTTGCAAATTGGAGAAAGGATCAGAGTCGGCATTTCTGAAAGCAATCGGGAGTTCGAATCAGAGAGGGATGTACAACGGCCACGGAATGCTGGAGGGCACTGTAGCGGTGCCTAGTTTAGTAACATTCGTTCAAAAATACAATATAATTACAAACTCATCCCATAACTGCATCCCATAACTGCATCCCATAACTGCATCCCAAAACTGCATCCCAAAACTGCATCTCAAAGATAATCCGTCTTCCTAAATGTTATCCAAAACTGCATCTAAATTTCCAATCTCTATTGTTCTTTTATAAATGCTTAACTAATATATTTTTTAATGCGACTTAAATTGAAACATGGATAAACATATATGGTTGCTATTTTATGTTATTTTATACATTTATATATCTTTATGTTTATTTAATTTCATCTGTTACTTTTTTTTTTTTTTTTTTTAGTTTTTATTTTTTAATTTTTATTTTTTAAAAATTATTATTTTACATATTTTTAATATATGTTAATTTTTTATTTTTTATTTCTATATTTTTAATTTTACTTATTTAAAATTTATTTTCAAACTTTATCTTTATATAACAATTAATGAGTTTATATAATTTTAATATAATTTTAACTTTTTCTGAATAATTTTAATTTTATCTAATAAATTATTTATTTGTTAATATTTAGTTTTTTGATTATTATTTGCTTTAAACATATGTGGTGTTTTACTAAAAAAATTATTCTTGTTAATAATAGTGCATATCTATACACTCTTAACTAAAATTGTCATGTTTTAAGTACCCTAAATCAGTAAATCAGTAGATCAAAATCAGTAAATCAGTAAAATCAAAATCAACCTCCACCACACCAATAATTGATCTATTATGCTGTAATTAAAATACTAATGATTCATGATTCAAGTGCATATTTTGCAATAACATAACACAAAAAACTTTTAATTATCTGCTATTGTTTCTAATTCGTTACGAACATTTTATAATTCAGTTGCTAAATTTATTCTTTTCATAGATTTTGTAAATAATAACTTAAAGAAAAAGAAGTTATGTTATATTACATACCTTTAAGAAGTTAAATTTGCTAACATGAGTACATCACCCCTCTTCATACCCGCCATACCCTTCCATGATCTATGATCTATGATCTATTGAGATCTTATTGATCATATGATTCAAGCATACTTTGCGCCCTATAACACTAACACAAAAAGCTTTATTTATTTTTCTCTTTGTTCTCCTTAATAAACAACTCATTTTGTTTTTACTAAAATAATTTATTCTTTTTATGTTATAACTTAAAAAAATTTTGCAATTTACAATACCTGTAAAGCAGTAAGATTCAAGTAAATCAAACTGCCTCCATAACCTCCTACCCTTCCATTGATCTATGATCTATTGATTCAAGGTCATATTTTGTATACATAACACAAAAACTTTTAATTTATTTTTTGTTTGTTTCTATAAATCTTTTCGTTCTTTTTACCAGTTAAAAATTTAATCTTATATTTTATTTTAATTTCCTTTAAATATTTTTTTTTTATAAAAAATTTATTCTTTTTATGCTAATAAAAATTAAAAAATTTACATTTTTACATTACCTTAAAAGCAGTAAATCAGTAAAATCAAATTGCCCTCCATACCCTCATACCCTTCTGTTGATCTATTGACTATTGATCTAATTGATCTATTGATCTATTGATTCAAGTCATATTTTGCGTATAACATAACACAAAACTTTATTTATATTTGTTTGTTTTGGTTTGTTTAAAATTTTCGATATACTAAAAAAAATTTTTCCTTTTATGTTTATAACTTAAAAATTTTTTTGACATATTTACATAACCTTAAAGCCAGTAAAATCAGTTAATATCAGTAAATCAAAAACTGCTCTTCACATACCCTTCCACCATTCTGCTGATTCTGTTGAATTAATGAGCTCATTGAACTATTGATTCAAGTCATATTTTGTATACATAACACAACCTTTTATTTATTTCTTGTTTTTTTCTTTAAAACTTTTCGTTTTTACTAAAAAATAATACTTTTTATGTTTATAACTTAAAAAAATTTTGCCATATTTACATACCTTTAAAGCAAGTAAAATCAGCTAAATCAGCTTAAATCAAAACTGCCCTCCAACCCTCATACTCTTCCATGATCTAATTGATCTATTGCAATCTAATGATCTATTGCATTCAAGCTCATATATATTTGTATTAAGGCTGTAACACAAAAAACTTTCTCATATATTATTTTGTTTTGTTTCTTAATAAACATTTTGTTGTTTACTAAAAAAGATTATTCTTTTTATTGTTT
>JABUQX010103576.1:0-17970 GCA_015478945.1 Trachelipus rathkii
TTTTTTTTTTTATTTTTGAAATTAAGACATATCGACTCCGACTGTCCAATTTCTGGAAATTTTAGAACTCGCAAATTCCATCTTACTGAGAATGTGAAAACCATCAAGTGTTAACTCACTAAATATATAATAAAACACTCTCACATTCTCCCACTAAAAGCGTTATAATAAAAGTAATAGTAACCAATTTATCTGTACTATAATACTACAAACTCAACGAGACAGCACATGTTCGGAGAACTACACATGCAAACCATTTATTGTTGCTTCAACGAATCTATTAAGAATAGGGTGTTTAAACGTTTAATTCAGCTCTATTAAGATTACGAACAACAAAATGAGAGAATTTCATTTCATCATCAACCAAATTTTTTAAGATATTTATCAATAGGTAACTACTGACATAGTGACGCAGACTAAGGATAAATAAGTTATGGAATTAACTTTTTGACTTGTAAGGAATAAATCAATAACATTAATCGAAAATACCCCTTCAAAAATTGCCTTCAACTTATTAAATCAAATAAAATAAAATAAAGAGTTTCGTAGATTATATTCCCACTTGCAATTCCTTCACTTGGTACAAAATTATAAATATAATATTACCAATATAATAAATATAGTGGACACATTTATAATACTAACTCATTTTTCCATTTACTTTTACTTGTTTATTTGTTTGAACCATAATTTATTAGATTATAAGATTGACATCATTGATACGTAATTAAACTATTTATAATCGTTCAATATAGTATATAAAATAGATCCTTGATGTATTACTTTTGGGACCTAACATTTATTTATATTTAGCCAAAGGACACCAGATAGATTTGAGTATCTATCGTCAATATATGATATCCTTAAGAAACTACTCAAATCGCTGAACGAAGTAAAAGAGAATTACAAAATTGGGTGGATAATGCCTGGTTAACAATTATTACGTCGGGAAACTAGCTAAAAAAAAAATATAAATAAAAATAATAATCCAAAAAATAAAATAGCTAAAGCGAAATAGAATACATTTTTGGAATCCATGGTAAAAATTACTACGAATAAAAGGAAAGTCGATTATATAACGCCGCAACAACTAGGGGCTCGAGCCGTTACGGGGAACACACAGGGGGGCGTACGATAATATCTCACTTATAAACGATACAGTAAAGGAGAGGCGATCGGAGGAACTCCGCGACGATCAAAACTACCCAAAAGCTCACAATACCACACAAAGAGCGGGGGTTCCTCATGAGACCTTACACGCCGAGAAGGGGGAATTAGTCGTGACAAGCTATTGCCGAGGCGAGAACGCATGACTACCTGCGCAGTCGCGGGCGGTAATAACAAAACTATCTATTCATAAACAAATCCGTATAAGAGGTAATATCTTTGAGTGAAAACAACAAAGCAAATATCTGGCTTAAGTTAAAGTACTATATTATTTAAAGTATGAAAATTGACCAATAATAGGTCTCTAAATAGGCTTTTAATTCAATATTACACTATAATAAAATATTATTATTTCAAAAATAAATTTATTTTATATTTTTTTTATATTTTATTTTAACATTTATCATATCTGAATGCACGATTTTTAAGACCAGGATTCCAAAATGCTTTCTTCTTCAACTAGTAGCTATTGTACGTTTTTGTTGTAGAATACTATAAGTAATACTATATACTAATAAGTATATTATATATATATATATCATAATACTATTATATAATATATATATACATAATATTATATAATATATATAACTACTTTATATCAATAATAATGTATAATAATACTAATATAACTAATATAAATATAATAATATATAATACTATAATACTATAAATATATATATAAAGTACGTATACTAAGTATATAAATATATTAAGATAAATATTAAGTATATAATAATATATAATATATATATATATTTTTTTTACATTTCCGCACTAAATTGGACCAGCATTCCACCAATGATGTTATTATACGTTTTTACGCTAAGCATTATAAATAGTTTTCAGAGATACAATATGACGGTATCAATACTAAACGCATGACCTCAAAATTTAAAAAAATGAACCAGAAAGGTTCGAACCGAAGTAATAATTGGAAGGATTTTGAAAGTTTGGAAAAATATAGTCTTATCTCACTCGTTTGCTTATATATCATAATAAAATATTAAAATTATTATAAAAAAACATGATCGTTAATTACCGTTATTATCTTTTTTTATATACAAATTCGTAAAAGATCATTTCTACAAAATTAAAAAAGATAACCCGTAGCACAAGAAAGTAGTCTCATCGATAAAGGTATACAATTGAGATAAAAAAAAATGAATGTTATAAGTAATAAATACTACGTGAAGTACCCCTTAAGGTATATATACTACTTCTATAAAAACTAATAATATAAGTATTTAATACTATATATACTAATAGATGATATAATATAATATATATATATATATATACTTATATATATAGTAAATAATATTTAAAATATATATATAAATATATATATAAAAAAGTAATTATAATATCTAAAACATTAATCAAGTATATATATATAACTATTATATATAAGTTAATATACAGATAACTTGGTTACATGAACTTACAAAATCTAGTGTCATCTACTCATTTAATGAAATCCTTAAAAACAAGAATATACTTAGCGCCTGACGCTTTACATGTATCCTTTTATAGGTCTGATTTTATAAAAATGCGAAGATCAGAAAAAAGCTGCTCAACGTTAACATGCGCTGAAGTAGAGCAGTAAAAGCTATTGTAGCTTCTTGCTACAATGTTAATGGAAAATGCTTTTCAATGGCTTCTTCTAATTAAGCTTATATTATTTTTATTCAGCTTCTTTCCGTGCAACAATGAAATTTTGTTTTAAAATTTTGAATATTGTGTATCAAAGATTGGAAAGGACTTGAAACCTTTTCTGGAACCGTCAAACGCCTTTTCGACTAAGCTCTATCAATATCTAGAAGCTTTTCATACTCCAGGGTTCACACTGAAATTTTGAAGATGAAAAAGTATAGAGCTGTAGATTTTCATCACTTAAAATATATCAGATGTACCTTTTTCTCTTGAACTTCTCAAATAACTTTTCCATACTCAAATGGCAAAGATGGCAAAGTGTAGATTTGGCTTTTTTATGTTTTTCCCTACCAGTGGGCCCATACAAATGTAAATAGGATCAATATTAACATTAGCTAGTAGAATATCATTGTCATGAGAGAAATTTCTCTTTACGTACAATGGAGTCCTTTTATTTCTTCAGAATTTTAAATATAGAGAGCATAAGGTTGTATTGAATTGAATTATATAAAAGAATACAAATACCAAATTGAAACCTAAAGTGCGGTTGAAAAACTATCGAAATATATGACACAATTGGCATTTTGTGCTGTGGAAAGTCGCAAGTCAGATGAAACTTGGTATGAAGCGATTGAAGTCAATCTCACACAGAGTCACAATTCATAACTTGTCAGCTCAAAGTATTTCGAAATAGAATCTGATATTTTTCTGAAAGAATTCAGACTCCAGTCTGTTCCTTACTCCGTACTCGCGACTCTTTGAAATTTACCGACTCCGACTGCGATCCACCCTCTCAAAATTAAATCGACCCCCTCACGACTCTACTCTGATCAAAATTTACCCGACTCCATGATCCGACTCGAGACAATAAACAAGGTAACTATTATGCATTTTTTTCGTACGTGTAGGGATAATAGCGTTCTACAGTTATTTTATTATTGAATGAATTATCTTTAATCTTGTGAATTAAGGGTCAAATTGCTTCCTCCTCTAAAGAAGCTTCTAAAGGATGGGTGTATAAGGCCCTGCGAATTTCGTCAGACTGCTCCAGTTGTTGCTACATTTATAATTTTGTCAGTCAGATTCGCACTCCAGCAATGAATATGGCAGCAAAAGTGCCTCACACTGGGGCTTGTCTCCCACTCCGACAGCTCTTACTTGAAACATATTGGTAGTTTTACTTCATTTTGGTCTTATATCATTCCTGCTTCATTAAAACTTTCCAGTCTTTTTCTGCCACGGCGAATTGTTGTGTCATGCACTACACAAAATAGTGTTAATTTGCTTATTTACAAATACTTATATCAACTCCAAGAGTGAAATAAATTGATCTAGAAAAAACTGTCTTTATCATTTTTACGGGCAACTACCTCAAGACTTTTCACACTTTAAACGCAAACGACAGTTGTATCGGGGACACTGGATCCACGGACTTTAATATTGATCCTGTTTATAGGAACTACCCAACTTAGATGGTCTGGAAATTCAATTTAGGTGTGGGTTTTTGGACCTTAGTGCCAACCATCAGAGATTAAAAAAATAAACGCCGTCATACATATACAATAGAACTTTGATCTTACACACAACCCGATGTTGATCGACCTTTATAGCTCTCGCTATTCCCTGGTGATATATTCAGAAAGAATCTAGATTATTCTAAACAACCGGGGTTATGTCAAGCAAAAGAGAGCTTAAGACCATAAATGCCTAGAAGGATGCTTATAAATGTTTACTTTTCAAGACGTTTTTTCTTATGGTCTTCAGACTTATAAAGGGATAAGACCGCTTTATAATGGGTAATAATTTTTAATATAAAAGTCCTAAATAAATTTCCTGTTAAGTCTCAGACAGGGAGCTTCCAACCCTATCCCTTCCTCCTGTTTCCATTCCAATATTTTTGTCTCAGAAGACGATAACTATACAATTTTTTAATAAATTATCATATCACTTTTCATATTACTACATTTTTTTTTAGTTTTTGTAATGTCCACAACAAAAACTTGTTCACGTTCTGTTATAAACAAAAAAAATAGAATTTAATAATAAATAAATTGAAGTTATGAGAAGATTAAACTAATGAGATTGTTTAATACTTTATTTGAATTCAATTTGTTCAAATCCCATTCATAATGTTTGCAAAGCCATCAAAGACATTTTCAAAATCGTTAACGGCTAACTGACATATAAGTAAGGATTACTTCGTTTAAATGTAGGATTAAATAATAAATAATAATATAAAATATATATATATAATAAAAACAACACTATAAATATCAAGCAACATTCCATTCCACCACCTAAAGTGAAATTGAACGGAAATGCAAATGATGCGAAAAAATGACACTTTTAATAACCTTTTAGTTCCCTCAAAGAGACGTGCACATATACTATGTAACCCCAGTCAAATAAAAAAGAATATATATATTAGTATATTAAGAGTATACTAATCGTATTAAGAATATAAATACAACTATAATTTATCTCATCATATATCAAAGTAACTTGACAATATCAAAACTGCTTTATATATATATATATATATATATATACTGAACTATTGTTTTGCGAAATGGTATATATAATACCTAATATAACATTAAATAATATATACAAAACTATAATATATAATAGAACAGCGTGCCAAACGGATAGAAGAGTAGAAGGAGCAGCATGGCACGTACACTCGTTTAAGGCTCAATTCCAGATACGAGGTAAAATTACAACTGAAAGTTATATTGACAGTCGCCTATTAAAATGTGTCCTTCAAAAATGTGTCCCAGGTACTATTTCATATATATATATACTAATTCATATTTTATCGTATATATTAAATATAAATAAATAATAATACAAAGTAAAATAATATAATTATAAACTATATAAAATCATAAATAATAATATTAATATATAATTATTATAATACAATCCCTACATACACTCGTATGATCTGGGATGGAGAACTATATAAGAAATATAGCATATATTTCCAATACTCTAATTTCTAAACTAATAAATTATAAACAAACAATTGATATTGATGGATATAGAAGAAAATATAAATAAAAATTAAACATAAACATACATAAATAAGATTAATAAATAATAAAATATAAAAATAAAATAATAATAAAAAATAATATATATATTACTATTATTAAAACCTTATCAATTATAATTGTCAACCATCATGCGCTATGCGGCACTAATTAATACGCGCCCTTATAGACACACTTTTTGCAGCCTAAGCGAATTTATAATCACACCGGCTTGGATAGCGCTCGGTTTCATCAAATTTATTTACAAGTCAAAGACTTAGCTAGCAATAAAAGATGCACTTTATAATAAGAAGCTTAAAAACACTGATTTATTATTATTTTGCTAATTAAACACCGTAACTATAATCTATCCAACAGTGCCTCATTCACTTCCATACAAAACACCAACATCTCGTCTCCTTAAGATAGTCAATGTTTTCCCACCCAGTAAATCAGTTGTATAATTTCCTTTGAGAGTAACAAACAACTAGTTCGCATACCAAAGTTTCCCACATCTACAAGAGGTACCATATTTGAGCCCTTTAGTATGTCCAAGATCATTGTAGTAGGGAAAATGCGTCTCTAACGCTGATAAGACTGGTAAAAGAGGGGGTATTGATATTTAATCTAAATAGTTTACAAAGATCCTCCTGTGATAGGTGGGGAAAAAGGTACCAGGCAACTCCCTTTAGAAGGGCTCCTCAACTATATACATCATATAAAGAACAAAATATCTACTAAATAACAATAAACAATATCAATAACAGGTATACAATAAATATATAAAATACGACATAAATCACCTTCTTTTAAGTTTTTATATATTAGTAATCTTAAAGTATATACTAAATAAATAAATACTTAATATATAACTAATAATAACTATAATAACATTAATATAATAAAGATAATAATAATTAATATAATAACTATTTAGTAATTCAAATACTATATAAATAATTTATAAAGATTACGTATATTATAAAGGATATGGTGTTAAGACTAATATAATATATATAAGAGATCATTTAGCTACAACCAAATAACTATCCATCAGATTCTGCATACTTTAAATAATATTCTATGGGCGCGAGCGTTGAAGCCACGACTGACCCCGAGTCTAATTCGACACTGTAAAATTATATTAGACATATTAAGATATATAATTTACATAATACAAGCATATAATATACCGTAAAACATCTATACATATATAAGTATCATAGTAAAAACATATAATATAATACATAAAAACACTAAACACTAAGTACATCCCTAGTCAATATATTACTATTATAATACCCTATCCAAAAATAATAATAATAAGAATATTCATAATAATAGTATACTATATATTATAATATATATAACAAATATATTTATATATATATAAAATAACTATAGAATATTAAATATATATAAATTAATATTATTATAATATACTAAATAATATAATCAATTATAAATATATAACTACTCAGTAAAATAATATATAATATACACAAACTTTAGTATATATAATAATAAATAAAAAAAATGGAATATATTAATATAACTTATACTACCATAAAACTCGATTACATTATCATAAATCTAGATCTATGAACTACATCTAGTAGTATATAGCTCATTGATTGATTAGTTCTTAAAATAGAATAGCATCTGCCACGCTGCTTTCTCGTCATTTATATTTCTCATTAAAGGTCTGATCTCTTTAATCAATCGCAACAGGAGCAGAAAAACTATCGGTTATAATAGCGTATAAGAACAATCTTCGTGTAGAATGAGTTAATGAGCAGATACGGAGCAATGATCCAGCATCATCTTAAGTAACTATTAGAGAATATCTGTTCGCAATGGCTCGTCATAATTTCAATACATCTGTAGTTGATAAGATTTTCACTTTTTTCAGATAGACAGAAAGATAATGGTCTTGATTCTAAAGTTATGGAATCTTTGTGTTACTAAGGATGGGGAAGGTGAAACACTTGAACTCTTTTCTTTGAAACTCGAACGCTTCACAGACTAGATACTAATTATCTTTCATACATCTTAGAACATTCTTCAAAACAATAACAACCAATACTTGCGGGCTTTCTGAAAACTGACTTGAGAAGGTAGAAAGCAATATAAAATGGCCTAAAACTTTGCAAGTGGCCACGAATTTAAGCTTTTCTGCTTAGCTTGATCTTTCAAAATTAAGACACTTACCTCTGTCATAATAGGAATTAAATATAAATACTAGCACCTAGTAGAAACTAATACAATAAACTACAGAAATAGAGAAAGAAATTTATATCTCTTCATTCATATCGGAACGTACTTCTATAATTTGTTAAGCTCAAGCATCTACTAATTAGAATGGTATAATTCTAGATTAAGGTTGAATTATAATATAGATATAAAAATTACATTATATTGAACATACACGTGATAGGATAAAAAGACCAGTTCTGCACCATGCTATCTATATATGCATAGCTTTAAACGGTAAATAACGACAAAAGCTTACAGGTGAAAAATTACATAAAAACAAACATATATATAGAGAGAGATTGAAAAGATCACAAACACAACACATACAACCATTAAATTAAAAACATTAATCATTCAAACAAACGACCAAAAATAACAGCCACACATATGACATCAAGAACAAGGCAAATAACATTTTGTACAGATCTTTTCAAAAGACATAAAATCAAACAAATATATGTCTGAACAAAATAATACATTCCATCCACACAACAAACATCTCATTAAAACATAACTAAAAGCAATATCGCCCCAAGGATGATTAAAAATAATATTTAGATCACAATCGCCATCTGCCATAGACACATCACCACAACGCAAAATTAATTCCTCCGACCCAGGACCGTCTATAAATCTAACAAGCGACCAATCCACATATATCAATCAAGTTAACCGCTCGAGATACCAGCTAGCACAACTACCGACTGAGCACTAGCCGTAAAACCCCGAGGCAAATAAGGAAACCACAGATCGAAAAGAAATTAGATCACCGACTCACCAGAGAAAAACGAATATTAAAGACACACACGGGGTGAACGGAGATCCACAGCAGTAAGATTGATGCTAACATATAACCAGACTGCAAACAAAGCCCTGGATTGCACGGATGAAAACAATCCTATAGATGTTCCGCAAGTGAAACATTACACGGCTCGAACTGGATTGATTAAGTATACAGAACCATTGTCGAAGCCAACGGATAGAGAAGTTCCACACGAACATAGCGCAGAGAGCAGTGAAAAATTCGTATGTTACGGAAACGAGAAAAGAGATACTCACATAACATCAGAAGCCACAGCAAAAAGACGCAGGGTATTACATACTGACTCAATACGTATGTAAAATGTGGGAGGAAATAATTGACATTATAATAAATAATAACTTTCTTTAAAAATATAATAGAAAAAAAATAACACATCAAGAATAAAGATAATAGAAAATAAAAATAAAATACATTTACATGCTCTTTTACACTCAAGAATTATGCTTTATCAAATATGAAAATAATTATCATATTAGAAGAAAAAAAAATATATAAAATTTTAAGATAAAATAATTTACATAAAATGAATTTAAAGAATATATTGCAAAATTTACATTATAAGTACACTAGGACATAATTAGAAAAATGTTTATTTGTTAATGTGTGTTAGCGTTTACAGAAGATATATTATGGCATATGCTAATAAGTGTGTGACAGTGCACACTCTATCGAACAGAAAGATAGATGAGAGCTTGACGGGACTTTGATAATCAAAAAAGGTTGCAATGATTACGAACTAATTACTTTAAATAAATATATTATATATTTATCTTTCAGATAACCAAAAAATACCGTTTTGATCTTCAATCTGATTGATTCATGTAAAGTGTATTTAGTTGCTCTGTTGTCGAATATATTAAAACCAGCGGATCTTCAAACATGGATTATCCTGTTTATATAATATATAAGAATACTTGTGATATTCTCACTACCTTAGTTTAGCGGCATTAAGGAGTAAATAAGTAGTAGCCCTCAATTAATTACTATGCGCAAAAATTAAAAAAATACAAAATTATGAATTATAGATAGTTCAAGATATTAGTGCTAAAAAAAATTACATTACGAAAGTAAACCTTGCAACAAAATATTTGTATAGAAACACAACTTCTAATATAGATGCCACCTCAAAAATTATAGAACACTGCAGAAAGAAAATCAAAAACTCAATTAATCCTCTCCTACAAAACCATACATCAATTACAAGAAAATAAGAATCGAAAGAAGATCAATATTAACGGAAAAGGCGTGACTCGTCATTCTAACTATAATTAGAGAAGAGTCAGTATATATTCGAACGATAGAATTTTCTGTCTACTTGTTGTATATATTACATGTTTATTTACGGATTAAATATGTTATAATTCAATGAGGTAACTGAAGATTACTCATTATTATAAAAAGATTATAAATAAATACACTATACAATTACCCTATTATAAATTATTAAATAAATATATAACTAATACTACTAAAAATAATACTAATATCGAAATAACTAACAACAATCAATAAAAAAGGATATATATAATCTATAACTACTCTCAGACTACATAATAAAATATATGAATAAATAATACTATACTATCCTATTATTATTAAAATAATAAGTTATAATAATATAATACACTAACTCAAATATTCTCACATATATTAATAATAAAAACTATATTAAGAAATTCTTGAAATGGTTCCTCACGTAATCAACACAAAAACCTTTTAGAAGAGTCTTTAAAACGAAGTGATTTGGGATATAAAAATAGAGCACTAGACTAGATGCTTCCGGGTGTGGTGCTGGCGGATGCAGGTCGCACTTACAATTCTAGTTATCGAGTGCGATCTTTTCAAAAATGTAGCGCGTGTAGGTGATAAAGTCGTAGGTAGGTGGCGGAGCGTGGAAAGGCGCATGAGTGAAAAATATGAAGATGCGGTGTGAAACACAACGCCAAATTTCCAGCATGGACTATGTGCGGTGCGGTTTTTAGAAATATTACAGAGGATGTGTTGCGTTACCATAGTCTCAGGTTGAAATATGGAGGTTGCTGTGCTGTAGTAAACAAGAAGGACAACTGGTCGCTAACTGGTTAGCTCACTCTGGTGGTCTGGAAGTGCGGTGAGGATAAACTCACCGTGCTAGTGCTTTACAAGTACTAACTTTTCACAGAATTAAAGATTACAAACCGAGAATTAATTGAAATTCTCATAAAAAATATTAATAAAGAAAAGACTGACAGAACGCGTTTGCTATATGTGTATTTTGAAGCAAATGCTCATGGTAATGCTGTGAAGATAATGTCCGGCAGTAGAGATAGATAGAGGAATTGAGGATTTTGAGGCATTGACAGCAACCATGATTTCTTGAATGTTGCATACAAATAAATTAAGCATACCCTTCCTGAGAATGTTAGGGCTAGAGATTCTGTCTTCCTCCATCGTCCAAATTCATCCTTTGTTGCCTCACTAGTTAACGGTACATTTATCAGAATGAAAGCGAAAGTACATGTAGTGTGGCAAGATCAATTTCATCAATTAGGACGCCTGAGACAGTTGTTAAAAGAGTATAGAGTGAAAGCTTAATAAAAAATGCAAAAGATAGAAGAGAATTCAGCACATAAGAGAAAAGAAAGTAAATAAGAGAGAAATAATATACTTATATGAAGTTATAGAATAGGCACAGCTGCTAAATAACAAAGAAAGACTGAAAAGAAGAATCAGAGGATGGCCAGAATATAGAAAAGATTGAAGTTTATCAAATCAAAGCTAAATGCCAGACTCTTATAAGGTTTTCGAGTATGATCCTAAGAGCGAAGCAGTGATAAAGCTTCAAATTGAAATAGGGACCTCGACTGAAATAGGAACTTCAGACTTGAAAATTCTAGTAGGGAGCTTCTTAACAATATTCATTATAATACACGCAATTAGAAAATTTAAGTGAGAATATAGAGTGTATTCCAATCTTGCTGCTAAGGATAGAATTTCACAACCCTTCTTGATAAAGTAACAAGATTGAGCATTGGAAGATATTTTATTGAGGTTGGAGGGCTATCCCTTTATATGAGCACAGACTAATTGAGTGCAAGTTTCAGCAGGAAAAGGAAGGTTGATGTAGAAAGCGCAGAGCGGAAAAGTAAAACATGAGTGGCATGATACATGAAAGCACAAAGTGTTTTTGAGAACACAGAGGGCATACTTCATCAGGAACGAGCTCACTAGACTTTATTAAAAGTGATTAAAACTTCAGCGAAATTTTGAAAAAAAGAAAATATTTTATACGAAGAAATTGCAAACAAAGATAATTAAGAAGGAAGTAGTCAGTCAGAGTGTATTAGAAACAGGAGTAGGAAATTGGAAGTAGCAGCATATATAGGGATTAGTTGCTAAGATGCAAATAGAAGAAAATGGCTGTTCAAATAATACTTGAGCTTAGTTTTTGAGTTTAGAGTCATAAATGTGAGTTGTGCGATCAGATACAGAGGAAGAAATACAAAGACCGAAGCAAAAAATGGGAAGATTTAGAACAAACTTTTGAGTTGACAATATTCTTTGTAAGCAATGAAGAGCGTAAGGCAAGGAGCAACCATGAATTATTAATAATGAATTAATATCACACTGCAGTCTCAAAAGAAAAGATTTTTTTTTTTGGTTCCTTTCTCTCAGCTCTTGTACAAACTATAATACTCAAATATACTATAATATACAATAATATATATAGTATAATATATACATATAGTATTCTACTTAAAATATATATATATATATATATAATATAATTATAAAGTATATATAAAAGTATATATATATAAAATAAATACTCAATATAAATACTACATAATCAAACCTTATATATCTAATTTTAAAACTTAAAGAAATATGCCGTATTATTTATAGAATTTAGGGCTATATTAATCATGGCTCATACAATAAATTTACTCAATAACTTTATCATTGCAGACACACTTTTTTTCACTGCACAAAAAAATACAGACATAACAAAACTATAATAAACATAATATTTTTAAATTAATACTTAAGCAACTTGATTGTTTTAACGCAAGATTAGATTAAATGTAACATTTTGTCTCCTTTGCACAATGAATTAACTAACCCTTCGCAATTTAATTATGGTAGGCCTCTGTACAGGTAGATAAAGGATACTATAACGAAAGAGCAAGAACCAGCAAGAATCAAAAATTGACTGACTATGCATTATATGGAATTGGTTGAGGAATTTAACTAGTTATATTTTTTTGTTAGAAATACCGTGTCTTTCATTAATTGATATTGAATCGTAGTCATCTTCGCTTCGCACTAGAATTTGTTTGTTATAGTATATTCACAATTTTTAATACAAATGATTTTTCAACTTGCTTCTTAACACTAAAATAATACACTGAAAGTGTTGAACCAAATTTGATTTGCATTATTTATATTCGATGGAATAGAGTTATAAGTATAGAGTTCTAGTGAGAAAGTAAAGACAGAAGTGTTTTAATTGTATATCGGACTACTAGATGTGTTTATGTTAGTTTTATAAAAAATCCACCCGTACCGAAACTTTAATAGATCAAATACGTCTATAAATGTTTTTTTCAAGATCGGAAGGCGAAAACGAGCCGAATATAAGCCACGTGACCCCAAAAAAAAGGTTGCAATCTCGTGCAATCGGTATTAGCGAGTGGATACAACCAGCGCCATATCAATGAGGTGGGTTTTAAACTATTTTGCGGCGGAGTGGAAAAACTTTTTTTTTAAGGGGGAAGGTGTTAGGAATGAGTGAAATGGATGTTTTTTGGAAGGGGATTTTTTACTGGTCCGTGGGAAATTGGGGAACAGGTAAGTAGGATCCTGGAGGTGTGGGGGGGTTCTTTAATGATTGTTGTTTGTATTAGTAAGATATATGTGTTTGGCCTTTTCTAATAAGAAGACATGAGAACTATGATGTACCGAGGGTGCATATTTTGCATATGAAGTGAGAAGAGAAGCTGATTCTTGTTTTGAGGAAGGGGGGAGAGCAAATTCTAAAAGCACGAAGGAAAATGAGAAGAGAGGCAGGAGCTAATTAGTGTAAGTAGGATGTTGAATGAGAAAACTAATCGAAGTGTACGTTGGGATGAAGCTTGGTTTCGGCGTAAAATAGAAAAAGTAAAGTGAGATGTGGTTCCATGATACCTTAGTGTGTCTAGGAAAAGGGAGTTGTGTTGATGTATATTGCTATTAGTATCATAATGTTGCATATTACTATTAATTCAAACAACGTCTAGTTTATCTTATTCCTATGAATGACTCATTAGACAAGATTCATCCATCTCCCTAACCTGAGCAAACATGTTACCATTTACTGAAGTAGTATCTATTATATTCGGAAGAGGAAGGGGGTGAGGGGAGATAAGGTTTGTTCTGATCATAGGAAATGTTACCATTGTTGTAAATAAGTATCAATATTTTTTTTCGCAATGAACTGATAAAGGTAGGGGGGGGAGGGGTTAGTGCCATAGGTTTGAAAATACTCGCCAGTATATATAGATAGGTGTGTTCGATTTGTAGGGTCATTTTAATCATAAGTGTCCTAGGGGCTTGTTATAAGAAGAAATTGCTTACAATTTGTGATTATATTCTCAGCTCTCTCTGCTCTGTCTGAAATACAATAAAAAGTGATATAAACTGCAACACCAACACACTGAAAAGCCCACAGCCTCACAACACAACACACAAACAAAAAACAACAAGCAACAACAACAACACAGCCAACAACAACACAACAAAAACAAGAACAACAAAACACACAAAAACAGCAAATTAAATAATAATAGCAACAACAACACAACAACTCAATTCAGTATCACAGAAGCAGCAAAAGCCGGGATAATATATATTCGTTAATAAACAAGTTACACAAAAGCTAGCAGCAGCGCCGCGGAGTTTTATGATTAAAAGATTGAGTCAGGAGCAATACGAGAAGGAATTGGGTCGAACATTAAACCAGAATGAAAAAAGAATCCTATATAAAAACGCTATACAAAAATTATAGATTAAAAGAAACTGTTCACACATGCTTTATTAGGATATAATAACTATGAGAAGATTCAGCTCCTATCATCAGTTACTATCTTTGAAGTGAAAGAGAAGATAAGTTTAAACATGTTATTCAGAGGAGAAGCTTACCCTTTTTAAGCGGAATTATATTGTTTAGCTTTATATTATTTTTAAAAGACCAGATTTCATGAAACGATCTCGGCCAAATCATTATATGGGAGAAATAGTTGACGGTTCGAATATTGCTGATCTAATATCTGATCTCTGGCGTGATTGGAAGAAGGATCCTGTAACTGGATGGCCCAGGATCAATCATGAACTATAGACTTTTAAATTTCCAAGAACTTTAATCCAGAATAAACAAAGATTGGCGGATTTGGATAATATTCTAAATGTCTCTATTTCATACTGATCAATGTTTTCTTTAATGTTCACTAGATCTTATATAACTATCTACTAACTTAAATTTACAAGATACTGTTTATTTCACATTTACCTTTAGATACCTAATCTAATCTTTTCTATTCTATATTCTACAAATTACTCCTAGGATAACCCATATTTTCTTATATATATATATATAAGAACATGGCAAGTAATAAATTGTACTCCCTACACGATCTTATATAGTAAATAAATTTATAACCATTTACTCAGGCATTCCATCAATCTCCCGAATTGTATGCTACATATAAAACTTCTCCTTGACGCATGCATAGTACCAATTTTTGCTAAAATTTTGCATCTGAACCAGTAAGACACACTACATCCATTACTAACTTTAGCAACTGAGTTATCTTTTTTTTTCGTAAGCAGGCTAGATAGAGATACAGAGAGATTTTGATCTATATATATCTCTAGAGTGGTCTTCTTAATTGTTCTATGATAAGAACTATTATAAGAGTAAGCCAAGTCTTGCAGTATATTCTGACACATTTAATGTATTATATATATAATATATTCTTTCTTTTATAGTTTTTATATAATATATATAGATTGATCATCACGAAAGAAAGATATGATGTAGATAATAAAATAATAATAAAATAATACACAATAAATGTATTTGAACTCTTTAAATAACAAAAAAGTTGGTACTTTAATAATGACACAACTCATATTTGAAGTGTTCTTTGTTATTCTAGCTGCATGTCTTTAAAAGCAGCAGCAAACGTTTTCATGATCATCTCATCATGACGCTTGGCAAAAAATCAAAGGATGTTTGCTGATAGTCAAAAAAGAATGTATTAGATACCCTATACACTGTCAAGATTTATTTATGTGTATCTTTATGTTTCCGTATAGGTTTATGTAGAGTAAATGCATCTTCGAAGTCGTAAAATAATTTTTTCAATATTTTTTATTAATATGAGGAAACTTTGAAGCGAATCTTGAAATGCCTCCGTGACTGTAAAAGAGATAATATATAATATAGGTAGTTATATGTATTATGACCAGTTCCTTAGCCTCTATGACTCACAATGACATTAAAATTAGAAAAAAAAAACAATATTAAATATATACTACAAAGCTGATATAAAAAACCAAATGTCTATATTAACTATTTTATTTTTAAATACAAATTAAATACACACCGTAATAAAACCATGTCAAAGATTGTCGGTCTCCCCAGACCTTATGTGCTATATGTGAACTATTTTAAATTACAAACAATGAACCATATAAAAAAGCACAATAAATACTAAGGATTTAATCCATTTTGGAGGAGTGTGTGTGTTGTGTGTTGTTTTTTTTTTTTATTCTTCCTGGCGTCTGAATGTTGATTGTGTTTCTGTTTATTACTTTAATCTATCCGACTACAAAGAAGTACCAGTAGGAACTCGCATTGTGGTCTATGGAGACATTGAATATTATTGCCAAATCGCCAATCCAATCTTTGTTTATTTTGGGATGTAAGGTTCTGGAAATTAATGAGTCTGAAAGTTCATGTTTGATCTGGCAGGGTTGTGGGTCGGAGTTGGAGTCGGATCGGAGTCGGAGTCGGAGTAGAAGATGAGGGTCGAGTAGGAGTCGGAGTCGGAGTCGGAGTCGCAGAATCGGGTAGTCTGTAATTTTGAAGCGAGTGAAATCGGAGTTGGAGTCGTAGTCGGAGTCGGAGTTGGTGTCGAAAAGTTTGGGTTACAAGTTATAAGAATTGGAGTCAAAATTTTGAACTTTCAAAGTTGTGAATTTGAGACTCTGTGAGTGACTTCAATCAATTCATACAAGCCACTGACATGCAACTTCCACAGCACAAAATGCAATTGCAAACAAAGTTTTTTAACTCTGCCCATCATGTTTCAATTTGGATTAATATTCTTGCAATAAATCAACCTTCAACGCTATAGCATCTATATTTATAGATCTGAGAAAATGGTACGGAAAGAAGAAATTTCTATCATTGAAAATGATATTCTATGCTGAGCTGCTGTTTTTAGAGTTGATCCTATCGTACAGGTAATCTTAAACTGAAGATCAACAACATGAAGCTAAAATTCTGCACTTTGCAAAGTGGACACGATTGGTATCTAAAGGGGTTAAGCAAGAATTCAAGAAAGAAAGGAAAACATCTAGACATACTTGTAAAATGATGAAGACTACAGCTGGGCTCCATTACTGACCTTCCAAGTCAATCTTAGAATTTCAGATGAGTATGAAAGGCGTCTGATTATGAAGACGCTTAGTCAAAAGTGTTCGGGGTTAAAGGTCAAGATCCTTACCTCAATCTTATAACTTATGTACAATAATTCCATAACTATAAACAAAATTATCTCTGTGCTGCACTAAAAGAAGTTGAAAAAATTAGGTTTATATTTGTCAAGCTGAAATTAGAGAAGAGGCCATCGAAAAGAATCCAGGATTGAACAAGAAGCTGCAATTGCTGCTAACTATATCCAACGATATCATAGTGCATTGAACGGACTTTATTTTATTAACAGCTGCTTAGCATTATAAAATCCAGACTAAGAGTAAAATGAGGAGGAAAAAGTGGAGTTTGCTATT
>JABUQX010103577.1:0-25000 GCA_015478945.1 Trachelipus rathkii
GGAACTTCATCAGTATCTGTCAATTTATCAATTGTCTATGATTTCTATGTTATCGTTTATAATTAGGAGGTCACCAATTAACCAATACCTAAGATTCTTGATTACATTTATAATTAAGTTAGAGTTCAGCGTGACCAGTTGCTTGTTCTTTATATACGGGGTCATGTGACTTACAGTTGATTGATCTTATATTGGGGTCACCTGACAGTTGACTTGAGATTCTTTGTTTTAATCAGTTTTTTGTTTTATCACATATTGGGGATAGCACAGGTGAACCCATTTTCTTGATCATTTAAATAATTGAGGTGAGTTACGTTAGCAAATAAAAAAATAAAAAACGCATATTAACCTATTATCCTTATATAATTGGAGAGTTATACAAATAACCAAAGTCTGCCTTCTCCTTTATTTTTGGTAGCTACTCTAAATCTCTGGGCAAACGAATACAAAAGCATCTGCCAGATTACATCGGATACTATATCATAATATATCATACAAGACTAACTACCTACTAGGCACCTATATATATTCACTCTCTACTCCATTGTCCTCATATACTTAACTAACATATATACGTAAATATATAAACTTATAATCCATATAACAGTAAATATATATATATATATATATATAATATATTTAATATATATATAATATACTTATATCTCATACACTAATAACGATGGGCGGCAAGTGAATACGTTACTCTCGCAAAATCTCCTGTTACTAACGGAATAATGTATTTTCGATTTTTTTTGGCTGCTGCGTTATGAATAAGAACTAATGCAGGTGCAGCGGTGGCATGAGATGGTCGCATTTAGAATTATGATGAACTGGAAGAGAGTGAAACGTGCCCTAGCTATCCTATAATTCCGGATTGATTCATAGTTAATGTGAGGCGAATCACCTCTCATGAGAGTTTGAGATGTATTGAGTTAGAAGATATGTTGGCAGGTGTGGTACAAAGCCAATATGTTGTCAATCTTCTAATTTGGGAAGGCCCTGTGCACTGGTAATTCTTGACTGTGATATATATAGCTACTCTTCTTTCAGGTCATATTTTGCTTGTAGTCTGCTTGTTCTTTCGATAATGGAGTCACGTGGCCCAAAATCTCTTGTCTCCTCGAATCTTGGAGGTAACACCCTGAACCTATATTCCAGATTGATTGTTTCTTAATAATAATTGACAGTCACGGACTCAAGCATATTCCTTGTTAATTATACATTGTCAGTTTCTTGAGATATATTTATATATGGGGAGTTCCTCATTGACACGTATCCAGTTGCTTGTTCTTTATAATAATAGTAAATTAAGAGTCACGGTCAAGTGACCCAAGTTGCTTGTTCTTATATTACGGGGTCATGTGACACTATGATTGTTTGAATTCACTTTATATATCGGTTAGATAAGATCAAACTGACCACCGTTCGCTTGTTTCTTTAGGTTTTATTAATCAGAAATTTGTTTTGGTTCTTCGAGACTATTGGGTCAGGTGAACCCATCTATCGGGATTGTTCTTATACACATGGGGTTACGTTCCCCAAATTTTACCACCTTATTCTATATTATATTGGGGTATAAACAGTCGACCTTAGTTGCCTTCCTTCTATTATTATATGGTGTAATTACATATTGCAATTAGAAATACAAAAGCAGTTGCAGACTACATTGGGAGATATATTATATACGTCACTTTCTACATAGCACCTATTACAAAATATTATAATAATATTATAATATATATTTTAATCATATAAAAAATAAATAATAATAATATAATAAACTATAAAATTTATATAATATAAATATCATATAAAATATACAATATATATATATATATTTATATACTATATATAAATTATTAATAAATAATATATATTAATAATAGAGGTGGGCAGGATACGTTCTAACCTGTTTCTCCGTTACTATAACGGATAAAGTTTATTTCGCAAATATATTCTATATATGGCTTGGTAAAATGAACTAGCACATAGAGAGTGAGGAGATGGCCGAGGTCTAATACGGTCGTCCAGAAATTATAGGAGAATGGAATCAGAGTGAAATCGTACAAACTTGTCTCTGAAGTCCGAGAATGAATTTTGGTTATTTAGTGAGGCGAAATTTGAAGAGAGTTTGAGCATCGTATTGTGTAGAAGTAAATTTGGAAACAGAGTGTAGTAAAAATAGAATAGTTAGTCAATCTTCTAAAATATTATGGGAATAAAGAGCCTGTGCATGGATAACATTGATGTGATTATACGTTCACAATTTTCAGGTCTAATAGCAATTATATGCTTGTTAGTCCTCTTGACTATGTATACTTTGATATTTGGAGTCTACAGTAGGACCCATTAATATTGCACTCTTATGTTCATCACACTAATTGGGCGTAACTGACCCAGTTGATTGAGATTTCTTTATATTCGGCGGCACGGCCCTCAGTTTCCTTGTATTTAGCATTGTCAGTTTCTTGTTCTTTATATTGGGGTCACCAGAGCCCCTCCAGTTGCTTGTTCTTTATAATAGGGCATCGTGACCACATAGTATGCGTATAGATATCTTATCATATCAGGGGTCATTCAGCTGATTACACACGACCTTTTGTTTGAATACTTTATTATCTCGTAGGCATTTAACCTGACACTCCAGGTTGATATCTAGTTCTTCTTTGTTTTATTCAGTTTAAATTTGCTTTTTATACTCATAATAGAGGAGTCCAGATGACCCCATATTTCGAAATATGATTACATAATAATGGAATTATAATCGCTTACCAATCCATTAATAATCCTTATTTACTTATTATATGGGGTTATCTATGACCACTAGTACTGAAAATTTTACTATTTTAGTGTTAGATATTAATTAATTTGGACTAACTTGAAATACAAAAGTCAGTTGCAAAGATTACATTGAGGAATAAATTATATATATATTAATAATAACAGTAAAATTTATACAATATAATAATAATTATAAAAGTATATATAAATTATTTAGTAATAATATAAATTAGAATTATACTCATAATAATTAATAATATTAATATTATAATATATATAAACCGCACGAAATTATAATAATTATCATAATAATATAAATATATTAAATATACATTAATATATATATATAATATAATATATATAATCTAATATATATAATATATATATAATAAATTATAATAATAAATAATATTATAATAATATATATAACTCCACTACTTAATATTATCTAATATAACCTATAACTATACATATAATTAATCAAAATAACTATAGAGGATGGGACAAGGATAATACGTTACTTATAACCGACTCAATCTCCGTTACTAACGAATATTAAGTTTTCGATTTTTATTTGGCTGGGGTTATGAAAGAACTACGAGTGACGGAGATGTGCTATGAGCGGATGGATTAAGAATTATTGGAGAATGTTGATTAGCAGAGTGGAAACGCTTGGCCCTCAATACCTATCTTCATACTCCCGATGATTTCTGGTTTTGTGAGGACGAATCTTAAGAGAAGTTTGAGATGATTGGTAGAGAGATTTGGCAGGGTTGGTAAAAGATGTTGTCATCTTCTAGTTTGGGTAGCTGTGCACTGGCTGTGCACTGGTAACTTAATGGATTTAGTTCTTTTCAGGTCTTATATATACTCTTTGTCTTGTTGTCTGTCTTGTATCTTTTGAATATTGGAACGTACATCGTGGATCCCAAATTCTTGTTCATACATTATCGCGCGGGTATTATACCTTGACGCACCCGCATGTATGTATTGTCTTTATATTGCGGTCACAGGAAGCTCACGTTTACTTTAATATTACATTGAGTCAGTTTCTTGTTCTTTAATATTGGTAGTCACCATTGACCCAGTTAGACTTGTTCATATAAATAGGGTATCTACGTGACACTTCAAATGAGTTTGCTTGTTCTTTATATAGGGGTCATAGATGCAACTCAGATATTTAGTCTTGATCTTATATATTGGAGGTCACTACTGTACACCAGTTGCCTTGTATCCTTTCCACTTTCTGTTTTATCTATTTTATTTTGTTTTTTCAATATTCGGTGGTAGGTGATACACACTCTAAATACTTAGTTACTTAATAACTTATGCGTGACTGTCTTTACGTTAATAACATTACCATTATATCACTTAATTCTTTATATTGGGAATATTACATGACCTAGTTGCTATTTTCTTATATTTTGGTAGTAATTAATTATTTGTGACAAACGAAATACAAAAGCAGTTGCAAGATACATTGGGAACGCTATATTATATATAATACTATATATATATATTTATATATATATATATCTATATATATATATAGAATACAGTATTATATAGTATATATATACAACTATATATATATATATATAATATATATAAGAGGTGGGCAAGGAATACGTTACTCCCGACTTTTCTCCGTTCACTCCAAACTGCGTATAATAACACGATTTTACGAATTTTTTATTTGGCAGCGTTATGACAGAAAATAGAGTGATGATGAGGTGGACAGCAGGTCAATTATCGAGATGTTAGAATTTGGAGAAATGAGAAGAGAGTGAACCGTGCGCCTACCTAATTATAAATATCCGGATCACTTGGTCTAATATGTGAAGATCATCAAGAAAGAATCCTAGAGTGTGATATAGTGCGGAATAATGACATGAAGAGATCTCAAAATGGCAGGGAGTAGTTAAAAGATGTTATTTGTTATATCTTGCTATATTTGGGTATGATTCGATGGCACTGGAGTAACAAATATTGATTAGGATTTATAAACTTTCACCTTACAGAGTCTATATAAAAATTTTGATAACTATTTATGTAGTTATGTCTATGTTCTTAATATACGAAAATATTGGAGAAATTGTCACGTGGGCCCAAATTCACACTATGGTTCTCATATTGGGTAGATAACCTGACCAATACCAGTACGATTAGTTCTTTTATAATATTGCGGTTATCCACGGACTCAGTTTTCCTTTGTATTTATACATATATAATTTCATAGTTTCTGTTCTATTCCATTATAATGGGTTCGCGTTAAACCAGTTGCTTGTTCTTTATAATAGGAGGATCACGGTGATCCTAAAGTTGCTAATGTTCTTTTTATATAGGGGCCATGATCACTCAGTTGATTTTGAGATCTTTATATTAGGGGATTACCTGACCACAGTTATGCTTGATTCATTATGTTTTTAATTATAGTTTTTGTTTTTTATCATATTGGGGTCAAGTAGAACATTATCAAAAATATAATTGTTGCTCTAATTCAATGAGGGTTAAACGGTATCCCCAATTTATTATTACTGATTTATTTGGAGCATTACAGGGCCATTCAATAGTTGCTTCTTCTACTTCTTATATTTAGGGTGTATTAAAACTATTTATAGGCAACGAATTATCAATAAAGACAGCTTGGCCAGATTATACAATTATGGGAATATATATATAATTATTTATATATATAACTATAATAATATCAATATACTATATAATAAGTATTATAATTATTATAACAATATTATATATATATTTATATAGTATATATATTATATATATATATATATATAATATACTATATCTATATACTATATAGAGGTGGGAGGATACGTTACTCCCCCGCATCCTCCGTTACTACACTGGAATAAGTTTTTCGATTTCTTATTTTGGCTGGGGTTATGAAAGAACTAGAGGTGAGTCTGGCAGAGGATCGGTGTTAGAAATTATTGGAGAATCGGAAAGAGAGTGAAATCGTGGCCTCTACCCTATATATAAAATCCGGATACACTTTGTTTTGTAGAGCTTGCGAATCCTTTATGAGACGTTTCGAGAGATGAATGTCGTAGCAAGCAGATTTGGCAGGCAGATGTCGCTAAAGAATGTATGTCATACTTCTAATCTAGGGAAGTGTTCGAGCCACTGGTTAAATTGATGATATTAGTTCTTTTTCACGGTCTATATATTTGCTTGTAGTTCGCTTGGTTTTGAAATTTGGAAGTCACGTGGCCCAAATTTCTTGTTACTTCATTATTGGGGTACATGCCTGAACCCAGTTGATTTGTTCTTTATATATTTGGCGGTCACTGACGACTCAGTTCCTTGTAATTATTTACATTGTCATAATATATTACTTGTTCCTTTTATATTGGGGTCATACCTGACCAAGTTGTCTTGTTCTTTATAATGGGTCACGTGACCCCAAGTTACTTGTTTTCTATCGGGTCATGTGGACTCAGTTGTTTGATTTTATATTCGGGGTACCTGACCACAAGTGCTTGTTCTTGTTTTATAGTTTTTGTATTTTCCTACTAATTGGGGTAAGGTGAACGCATTATCGATTGTTCTTAATTAATGGTGTTACGTTACCCCCATTTCTTATTTTATATTAGGTGGATTACAAATGCCTAGTTGCTTCTCTTTATTTTGGTGTATTGAATATTATGGCAAACGAACCTACAAAAGCAGTGTGCCAGATAGCAATTAGGGATATAATAATATAACTATATAATTTCTGTCACCACTATACCTACTCATATATACTCATATTATATATATATATATATATATATATATATCCTATATAACATTATACTACTACCCCTAATATATATATACTATATATAGAACTATTATATACTACACCCTATATTACATAAAGCTCCTACTCTATATTCATGATGCGCTGGGCAGGATACGTTCTGCCGCTTCTCCGTTACTATCCAGCAATACATTTTTCTCGATTTTTCATCTTGGCCTGAGGGTTAGTAGAATAGAATAGAGTGGGGTGCAGCAGAAGGATGCGTGTTAGAAATTATGGAGAAATGGAAGAGAGTGGTAGATCGTGCTCCTACTATTATACCCCCGGATGAATTTGGTTTTGTTGACAGGCCGAATGCCTCGAGGATTTTGAGGATGAATTGGTAGACCCGAGATTTGGAGCAAGGGTGTAGTAAAAAGATGTTCTCATCATCTATTTGGGTAGCTGTGCAATGGTAACTTGATGATTTAGTTCTTTTCAGGTCTATATTTTTTAGCTTGTAGTTGCTTTGTTCTATATGAAATCGAGTCACTTGTGGCCCAATCCTTGTTCTAATATTCGGGGTAACCTCGACCCAGTTGACTTGTTCTTTATTTTCTAGCGGTCACGGACTCAGTTGCCTTGTAATTTAGATTGTCAGTTTCTTGTTCTTTATCATTGGGGTCACCTGACGCCCAGTTGTCTTGTTCTTCTTATAATAACAAGGGTCACCGTGACCAAAGTTGCTTGTTTTTATATCGGGTCATGTGATCATTGTTTGATCTTTATATTGGGGTCACCTGACCCAGTTGCTTGCTCTTCTTTGTTATTTTATTCAGTTTTTTCGATCTCTCTCTCATATTGGGGTCAGTAGGTGAACAATTATCTTGTTTCTTAATAATGGGTATACGTTACCCAACCTCCCATTTCATATATTTCTTTACTCTCCGGGTTACATGAAACCCACTAGTTGCTTCTTCTTTATTTTTGGTGTATTAATATTGTGGCAACGAAATACAAAGCAGTTTGCCAGACTTACTTGGGATATATATATATATACTATATATTAATATATATATATATATATACCACATCACTATAATATATAAATATATATATAACAATATTATAAATTAATTATAAATATATTAATATATCTAAGTATAGATATATACTATAATTTATATCAGTACATACCTAGCTAATATATCTAACGAGGTGGCGCAATCGATACGTTACTACCTCTATATCGCGTTACTAACGGATTATAGTTTTATCGATTTTTATTTGGCTGGGGTATTGAAGAACTAGAGGGTGAGGGGTGGCGAGGATGGTGTTAGAATATGGAAGCATAGAAGAGAGTGAAATACGTGCATCCTATTTATCTACTCACGGATAGATTTGGTTTGTGAAGGCGATCTTAGAAGAGTTTGAGATGATTGGTAGAGATTTGGCATCAGGGTGTGTAAAGATGTTGTCATCTCTAAATTTGGGAGATGTGCACTGTAACTCTGATGGATTTAGTTCTTTTCAGGTCTATATTTTTGCTTGTAGTTGCTTGTTCTATAAGAAATTAGAATCACGTGGCACCCAAACATTCCTTGTTCATCAGAATATTGGGGTAAACGAACCCCTGACCGCCCAGTTGATTAGTTCTTATATTGCGTACGGACCTCAGTTCTTGTAATTTACATTGTCAGGTTCTTGTTCTTTATATTGGGGTCACCTGACACCAGTTGCTTGTTCTTTAATATCAGGGTCACGTGATCCAAGTTGCTTGTTCTTTATATTAGGGTCAATGTTACTCAGTTGTTTGATCTTTATATTGGGTGTCACTGACCCAGTTGCTTTGTTCTTCATGTTTTATCAGCTCCTCTCTTTTGGTTTTTCATAATTGGGGTCAGGTGGGAACCCATTATTATTGTTCTTATAATGGGTTACGTCACCCACCATTCCTCTTTCTTTTAATCATTGGGCCGATATTACATGACCCAGTTGCTTCTTCTTTATTTTGGGGTATTAATAATTTGGCAAACGAAATCATAGAAAAGCAGTTGCCAGATACTTTGGGATATATATATATATACAAAAAAAATATAGATATATATTATATATATACTATCTCTACACACTATAATAAATATATACACTACATATATAGTCCACATATATATATTATATATATATATACACATCTAGTAACTATATCCTCCAAATAAAGGAAAAGTGGCACTAGATCTAACTCTACAAATATATATACACAATATATATATACTAAAACGACTAACTACATAACACCATATATCATCATACGTACCATCCTAAATATATATGATCACTACTATAATAACCTATATATCATCATATAACATTACTAATACTAATACTAATAAGCGGAAAGGGGGTTTTTGGGGGGGGGGACCACACGCAGGATACGTTTAATACGTTACTCCGCTTTTCCGTTACTAACGGAATAAGTTTTTCGATTTTTATTTGGCTGGGGTAATGAAGAACTTGAGGTGAGGGTGGCAGAGGATGGTTGTTAGAATTATGGAGAATGGACGAGAGTGAAACGTGCTACTATTATATCTCGATGATTTGGTTTTGTGAGTGCGAATCTTATGAGAGTTTGAATGATTGGTAGAAAGATTTGGCAGGGAGTGTGTAAAAGATGTTGTCATCTTCTAACTTTGGGAAGCTGTGCACTGGTAACTTGATGGATTTTAGTTCTTTTCAGGTCTATAATTTTGCTTGTAGTTGCTTGTTCTTGCAAATTCGACGTACACAGTGGCCCAAATTCCTTGTTCTCAATATTGGGGTAACCTGAACCCAGTTGATTGTTCTTTAATCACTTCGGCGGCACGGACATCAGTTCCTGTATCTTAATTCGATTGTCAGATTTTTGTTCTTTATATTGGGGTCACCTGACCCACCAGTTGCTTAGATTCTTTTAATCTAAAGATCTCGCTGCCACACAGTTTGTTGTTCCATATTATCCTCAGACGGACCATGTGAATCAGTTGTTTGACTCATACTATATTGGGGGCCCACCTGAGCGCAGTATGCTGTCTATTGTTTTATCTAGTTTTTTGTTTTTCAATGATTGGCGAGTAGTGAACCCTTATCCTGCTTCTATATATTAGGGGGTTAGTCTCACCATCCATATGTCGTCATTACTCATTATACTTAATAGGAGACGTAACACCTTCATGACGCCTAGCTTGCCTTCTTTCTTTATTTTGGTGGTAACTTATATTTGGCCAAAGCGAAATACAAAGCAGTTGCACGACTCATAGGGGATATATATATACTATATAACAATATACATCATAAACCAATATCACTCTCTATAATATATCCACCCTATATATATACTAATTATATATATATAATAATCATAATATAAAATATACCCTAATAACCACACCCACAACAATCCAAAACCAAATTAAAAACCCACGAAACCTCACAAGCACAACCACCACATCACCATCCACCAACCCAAAATCCACAAATCAACACCCCCACCCCTCCACGTACACCAAACACTATCCCCACAAAAAAACCACAACAACAACCCCCCCACCACCAGCCATTCCCCCAACCACAAACTACTATATCACACTACTATATATAATTTATATTATATATATTCTTATATATATATATAAGGGTGGCAGGATAACGATTATCCGCTCTGCCGTTACTACGGAATAAGTCTTTTCGATTTTTATTTGCTGGGGTTATGAAAGACTAGAAGGTGAGGGTGGCAGAGGATGGTGTTAGAATTTTGGAGAATGGAAGAGAGTGAAACGTGCTACCTATTATATCCGGATGATTTTGTTTTGTGAGGCGAATCGGAAGAGAGTTTGAATGATTGGTAGAGAGATTTGGAGGCGTGTGTTAAAGATGTTGTATCTAATTTGGGTAGCTGTGGCACTGGTAATTGAATGGATTTAGGTTTTCTTTTTAGGTTAGTAATTTTGCTTGTAGTTGCTTGTCCTTGAAATTGGGGTCACGTGGCCCAAATTCCTTGTTCTCAATATTGGGGTAACCTGACTCCAGTTGATTGTTCTTTATATTGCGGTCACGGACCTCAGTTCCTTGTAATTTACATTGTCAGTTTCTTGTTCTTTATATTGGGGTCCCCTGACCCCAGTTGCTTGTTCTTTATAATAGGGTCACGTGACCTAAGTTGCTTGTTCTTTATATGGGGTCATGTGACTAATGTTGTTTTGAATCTTTATATTGGGAGTCACCTGACCAGTTCTGCTTGATTCTTTGTTTATCAGTTTTTTGTTTTTCATATTGGGTGTGAACCCATTAATTTGTTCTTAATAATGGGGTTACGTTACGCCATTTCCTATTCTTTATAATTGTGGCCGTTACATTGACAACTCGCTCATTGCTTTCTCTTTTACTTTTCGTGTTTATACTATATATGGACAACCGAAATACTAACAGCAGCTCTCTGCCAGATACATTGGGATACTATAATATATAAAATACTCATATATATATATTAATATATATATATATATATTTATATATATATATTATATATATTTAATAATATATACCCCATCATATATTATATACATCAAAATATATATATAAATTATATATATAGAGGTTGGGCAGGATACGTTACTCCTCTTCTTCGTTACTAACGGAATAAGTTTTTTCGATTTTTATTTGGATGGGGTTATGAAGAACTAGAGGTAGGGGTGGCAGAAGGATGGTTTTAGAATTATGGAGAATGGAAGAGCGTGAAAGGTGCCCATGTGTAATTGATGATTTGTTTTGTGAGGCGAATCTTAAGAAGTTTGAGATGATTCGGTAAGAGATTGCAGGGTGGTGTAAAAGATTGTTTGCATCCTTCTATTTGGGAAGCTGTGACTGGTAACTTGATGGGATTAGTTCTTTTCAGGTCTATTTTTTGCTTGTAGTTGCTTGTTTTGAAATTGGAGCACGTGGCCCAAATTCTTGTTCGCTAATTTGGGGTACCTGACCCAGTTGAATTGTTTTCTTTATATTGCGGGTCAGGACTTCAGTTTCCTTGTAATTTACATGTCGTTTCTTGTTCTTTATATTGGGGTCACCTGACGCCAGTTGCTTGTTCTTTAATTTCTTCACGCCAATCCAGTTGCTTGTTCTTTATATGGGGTCTGTGACTCAGTTAGTTTTGATCTTTATATTGAGACTGTCACTCTACTCCCAGTTGCTTGTCTCTTTGTTTATATGCAGTTTTTTGTTTTTCATATTAGGGGATACAGGTGAACACATTATCTGTTCTTAATAAACCAAATGGGGTTAAGTACCCCAATCCACATATTCTTATTTTCTTCTAATATTGGGCGCTCTCACATGACCCTTACGTTGCTTCTTCTTTTAATTTCTGGATCGTATTAATACTCTCTGGACAACCGCAAATACAAAAGCACAGCTTGCCAGATCATTTGGGATCTCTATATACTATAACTAATATTAATAACCTATATATTATATATATGATATAATACTAATATATATATATATATATATATATAATATATTATATATATATATATCTATAGAGGCTAGAGTTATCGTATTGGGTTACGTTACTCCGCTTCTTCGTTACTAACGGAATAAGTTTTTCGCTTTTTATTTGGCTGGGGTTATGAAAGAACTAGAGGTGAGGTGGCAGAGGATGGTGTTTAGACATTATGGAGAACATAGGAAGAAGGACGTGCAAAACGCTGCCTACCATATTATCACATCACGCGCTGGATTTGGTTTGTGAAGGCGAATCTTTAAATAGAGCCAGCTATATGAAGAATGAATTGGTGCACAACAGATTTTTGGGAAGGGTGTGTAAAAGAATGTTGTCATCTTTCCTAATTTGGGAAAGCTGTGCACTCGGTATTGATGGTTTAGTTTTTCATGGTCTTAATTTTTAGCTCTGTAGTTGCTTCGTCTCCTTGAATTGGAGTCACGGTGGCCAATTCCTTGTCTCAATATTGGGGTAAACCTGACCAAGTTGATTGTTCTTTATAGTCGCGGTACGGACTCAGTTCCTTGTGAATTTACATTGTGCAGTTTCTTGTTTTTATATTGGGGTCACGTGACCCAAGTTGCTTGTTTTTTATATAGGTCACAGTGACCAAGTTGCTTGTTCTTTATATCGGGTCATTGACTCAGCTAGTTTGATCTTTATATATAGAGGTCACTACCAGTTGCTTGTTTTCTTTGTTTAATCAGTTTTTTTGTTTTTTCATATTGGGGGTCAGCGTGAACATTATCTGTTTTAATATGGGCGTTACCGTATTTTACCTACACATTATCCTTATTCTTTATATTAGGGGTTACATGACCTTAGTTGCTTCTTCTTTATTTTGGTGTACTAATATTTTGGCAAACGACAATACAAAAGCAGTTGCCAGATACATATTGGGATATATATATATACTTATCATTACATATATATATATCAAATATATTAAAATAATAATAAATAGATATATATATACTATATATTTAAAATATTATATATATATATATATATATATATTAATTATATATATATTATATATATATATACACAACTACTATTATATATTATATATAAACATAGACAGGTGGGCAGGATGTTACTAACTCTCCGCTTCTCGTTCTAAAGCGAAATAAAGTTTTTTCGATTTTTATTTGCTGGCGTATAATTAGAACTAGAGTGGGGTGGGCAGACAAGGCACTGTGTGTTAGACTTATGGAGCATGCGAACGAGAGTGAAATACGTGCCTACCTATTGCTCCGGCACTCGATTTGTGTTTTTGTGAGAGACGAATCTGAAAGAGAACGCTCTCTCGAGATGATTGGTCAGAGAGTTTAGCAGGTTGTACAAGATGTTGTCACTCATTCTAATTTGGGTAGCATGTGGCATTCTGAGTAACGTCCTTGATGGATGTTAGTTCTTTTCAGGTTATATTTTGCTTTGTAGTTGCTTGTTCTTAGAAATTAGGAGTACACGGAGGACCACATATATTCCTCCTGTTACTACCAATCACTTAGAGAGAGAGAGAGATACCTGACCCCAGTTATTGTTCTTTATACGTTAGCGGATCGACAGTGACCCACCATCAGCTTCTTGTTATAATTTATCCATTGTCAGTTTTTCTTGTTCTTTATATTGGGGTCACCCCATGACACCAAGTTGCTTGTTCTTTTGAATAAATAGGCCGATCACGTGACCAACAAGTTGCACTTGTTACTTTTTATCGGGCGTCAATGTGACCTTCAGTTGTTTGACTTCTTTATACTCAATCGGGAGTACATCTTTGAACCAGGTTTGTTTGTTAACTTTGTTTTATCATGCTTTTTTTGTTTTTCATATATTGAGAGGTCAGGTGAAACACTCACCATTTCTTGTTTCTCTTAAACATACTGGGGTTACGTTACCACCACCATACAAGCCCGCCCATCACAGCCATTCCTTTAATTCTTTCTTTATACTTGTACATTTACATGACCCTAGTATTTGCTTCTTCTTTATTTTGGTGTATTATAATATTTGACAAACGAAATACAAAAGCAGTTGCCAGAATCATTAGGGATATATAGTATACTATATTATATATATATATTACACCCACCCCCTCCACTGCCTTGCATGCTCGGCCAGTAAACAATATATATTAATATATATATATATATATATCTATATATATATATTATATATATATATATTATTACTATATATATAAAAGAGGTGGGCACGGATACGTTACTCCTCTTCTCCGTTACAACGGAATAAGTTTTTCGAATTTTATTGGCTGGGGTTATGAAAGAACTAGAGGTCGAGGTGCATAAGAGGATGGTGTTAGAACTATGGAGAATGGAAGAGAGTGGAAACGTGCCCTCACTATTATATCCGGATGATTCTGGTTTTGTGGCGCGAATCTTAAGAGAGTTTGAGATGATTGGGTAGAGGATTGGCAGGGTGTGTAAAAGATGTTGTCATCTTCTAATTTGGGAAGCTGTGCACTGGTAACTTGATGGATTTAGTTCTATTTTAGGTCTATAATTTTGCTTGTAGTTGTTTGTTCTTGAAATTGGAGTCACGTGGCCTTCAAATTCCCTTGTCTCAATAATTTGGGCGTACACTGACCAGTTGATTTGTTGTCTTTATAATTGCGGTCACGGACTGCAGTTCCTTTGTAATTTACATTGTCAGTTTCTTGTTCTTTAAATTGGGGTCACCTGACCCAGTTGCTTGTTCTTATATATAGGGTACAGTGATCCAAGTTGCTTGTCTTCTTTATATAGGGGGATCATACGATGACTATAGTTGTTTTGATGCTTTATTTGGTGGTGCACCTATGACCCAGTTTGCTTGTTCTTGTTTTATCAGTTTATTTTGTTTTTCATATTGGGTCCAAGGTGAACCATTATCTTGTTCTTATACTGGGGCTTACGGTTACACATTTCTTATTCTTTATATTGGGGTTACATGACCTAGTTGCATCTTCTTTATTTTGGTGTATTTATATTTGGCAAACGAAATACAAAAAGCAAGTTGCAGATACTTTGGGATATTATATATATATATAATATATTATATATATATATATATATATATATATATACTATAATTATATATATATATATATATATATATTAGTACTATTCTCATATATATAATTATAAATATATAATATATTTATAGAGGGGGCAGGGATACGTTACTAACGCATTCGTTTACTAGGATAAGTCTTTTCGATTTTTTTTGGCTGGGGTTATGAAAGAACTAGAGGTGAGGTGGCAGAGGATGGGTGTTAGAATTATGGAGAAAGGAAGAGAGTGAAACGTGCCCTAACTATTATATCCGATGATTTGGTTTTGTGAGGCGAATCTTATGAGAGTTTGAGATGATTTGGTAGAAAGATTTGGCAGGAGTGTGTAAAAGATGTTGTCATCTTCTAATTTGGGAATGCGGATGTGCACTGGTAACTTGATGGATTAAGTTCTTTTCAGGTTTATAATTTTGCTTGTAGTTGCTTGTTCTTGAAATTGGAGTCACGTGGACCAAATTCCTTGTTCTCAATATCTGGGGTAAACCTGACCAGGTTGATTGTTTTTATAATTGCGGTCAGGACCTCAGTTCTTGTAATTTAGCATTGTAGTTTTTTCTTGTTCTTCTATATGGGGTCACCTGATTCACACCAGTTTGCTTGTTCTTTATAATAGGGTACACGTGACTCAAGTTGCTTGTTCTTTATATAGGGGTCAAGTGACTCAGTTGTTGATCTTTATATTGGGGTCACAACCCCCGTTGCTTGTTCTTTGTTTTCAATAGTTTTTTGTTTTTCATATTGGGGTTCGGTGACCCAATTTTAAAGATCAAGTAACGGAAGGGGACACGTATTGGGAGAACAGGCAACTTGGGTCGCGTGACCCTTTATAAAGCACAAGCAACTGGGGTCAGGTGGACCAATATAAAGAACAAGAAACTGACAATTTAAATTACAAGGAACTGAGGTCCGTGACCGCAATATAAAGAACAATCCACTGGGGTCAGGTTACCCCATATTGAGAACAAGGATTTGGGCTCGTGACTCAATTTCAAGAACAAGCAACTCACAAGCAAATTATAGACTGATTAAACTAAATCCATCGATTAGGTTACCAGTGGCACAGTTCCGCAAATTAGAAGATGACAATTTTTACACACTGCCAATCTTTCTACAATCAATCTCAAACTCTCATAAGATTCGCCTCACAAAACCCAATCATCCGGATATAATAGGTAGGGCACGTTTCATACTCTAAAATGTCTCCATCTTGTTTACAGTATCTCTTGCCATTTACCCAACTTTCTTTCATACAGCCAAATAAAAAACGAAAAACTTATTCCGTTAGTACGGAGAAGCGGAGTAAGTATCCTGCCACTCTATATATATAAATATATATAATATATATTACTATATATAATATATATTATATATATATATTATAATAAATATATATACTATAATATATAATACTATATATATATTATATAATATATATATATTACTTATCTATTCTCAAGTATCTGGCAACTGCTTTGTATTTCGTTTGCCAATATTAAGTAACACCAAATAAAAGAAGAAGAACACAAACTAGGGTCATGTAACCCAATATAAAGAATAAGGAAATGGGGTAACGTAACCACATATAAAGAACAAGATAATGGGTTCACCTGACAACAAAAAACAAAAACGATAAAAAAAGAACAAGCAACTGGGGTCAGGTTTAGCCCAATATTAAAGATCAACAACCTAAAGTACATGACCGCCTATATACAAGAAAAGCAACTTGGATCACGTGACCCTATTATAAAGCAAGCAACTGGGGTCAGGTGAACCCAATATAAAGAACAAGAACCTGAAATGTAAATTACAAGGAACTGAGGTCCGTGACGGCAATATAAAGAACAATCAACTGGGGTCAGGGTACCATGATTGAAGAACAAGGAATTTGGGGCCACGTGACTCAATTTCAAGAACAAGCAACTACAAGCAAAATTATAGACTGAAAGAACTAAATCCATCAGCTTACAGTGCACAGCTTCCCAAGATTAGAAGATGACCAACATCTTTTAACACACCTGCCTGCCCAAATCTTCTCTACCATCATTCAACTCTCTTAAGATTCGCCTCACAAAACCAAATCATCGGGATATAATAGTAGGCGCAACGTTTCACTCTCTTCATTCTCCATCATTCTACACATCCTCTGCCACCTAACCTTCTAGTTCTTTATAACCCAGCAAAATAAAATCGAAACTTATCCGTTAGTACGGAGAAGAGGAGTAACGTATCCTGCCCACCTGTTATAATGTCTTGATATATATAATATATATACTATATTATATATATATATATATATATATATAATATATATATATTTATACTATATAATATACATTATATATATTATATTATAATACTCCAATGTATCTGGCAATTTTTGATTATGCTGCTTTTGTTATTTCGTTTGCGCAATATTAATACACCAAAAATAAAGAAGAAGCAACTAGGGTCATGTAAACCCAATATAAAGAATAAGGAAATGGGGTAACGTAATTAACCCCATTATTAAGAACAAGATAATAGGTTCACCTGACCCCAATATGGAAAACAAAAACCTGATACACCAAAGAAAAGCAACTGGGGTCAGGTGACCCAAATATAAAGATCAAACAACTGACACCATGACCGCGATATAAAGAAAAGCAACTTGGGTCACGTGAACCTATTATAAAGATCAAGCAACTGGGGTCAGGTGACCCAAATATAAAAAAGAAAAAGAAACTGACAATGTAAATTAAAAGGAACTGAGGTCCGTGACCGCAATTTAAAGAACAATCAACTGGGGTTCAGGTTACCACCCCAATATTGAGAACAAGGATTTGGGCCACGTGACTCCAATTTCAAGAACAGCAACTACAAGCAAAATTATAGACCCGAAAAGAACTAAATCCATCAAGTTAACAGTGCACAGCTACCCAAATTATTACCTTCACACATCTTTTACACACCCTGCAAATCTCTCTCCAATCATTTCAAACTCTCTCAGATTCGCTCACAAAACCACAATAATCGGATCATAATGGTAGGAGCACGTTTCACTCTCTTCACTGCTACATATTCTTAAACCATCTCTGGCACCGCTCACTCTAGTTTTCTTTCATTAACCCGAAATAATAGAAAACTTATTCCGTTAGTAACGGAGAAAGCGGAGTACGTATCCTGGCCACCTCTATCAATATTATATATTACTTATAATACCTATCACTCATTTACAATATCATCACCCTATATAAATATATTATATATATATATATACTAACCAACGCATCATATCGTATATATATATATATTTTAATATATATATTTATATATATATATATTATATAATATATATATAATATATTAATATTCCAATGTATCTGGCACTGCTTTTGTTTTCGTTTGCAAAATATATAATACACAAAATAAAGAAAGAAGTTGGTGTCCTGTAACCTGTAAAATCAAGAACAAGTAACATGTCGTTTCGGTTCCATTATTAACTCAAAGCTAATCGGCGTTTCACCTGACCCAATTGAAAAACAAAACTGATAACAAAGAAGCACTGGGGTAGGTGACAATATAAAGATCAAACAAACTGAGTCAGCATGACCCGATATAAAGAACAAGCACTTGGGTCACGTGACCTATTCTGATGCACAAGCCTGCCTTCAATTAACATAAAAATAAATATAAAAAGAGCAAACAGATTAGATAGTAACTTTAAGATAATAATTTTTTTCACCGCAATATAAAGAACATCAATGGGTCAGGTTTCACAATAAAAATTGGAGAAAAAGGAATTGGGCGCACGTACTCCAATTTCAAGGACAAGCAACTACAAGCAAAATTATAGACCTGAAAAGACCTAAATCCATCAAGTTACCAGTGCGCACAGCTTTCCAATTAGAGATGACAACATCTTTTTACACACCCTGCCAATCTCTCTACCAATCATCTCAACTCTCATAAGATTCGCCTCACAAAACAAATCATTCGGATATAATAGGTAGGGCACGTTTTACTCTCTTCATTCTCCAAAATTCTAACACCATCCTCTGCCCCCCTCACCTCTAGTTCTTTCATAACCACAGCCAAATAAAAGAAAAACTTATTCCGTTAGTAACGGAGATGCGGAGTAACGTGTTCTGCCGCACCTTATATATATAATATATATAATATATATATATATTAATATATTTACTATATATTATTATATTATATATATATATATATATATATAATATATAATATATATATATCCAATGTATCTGGCAACTGCTTTTGTATTTCGTTGCCAATACTTATACACCAAAATATAGAAGAAGCAACTAGGGTCATGTAAACCCAATATAAAGAATAAGGAAATGGGGTAACGTAACCCCATTATTAAGAACAAGATAATGGCTTCACCTGACCCCAATATGAAAAAAAAACTGATAAAACAAAGAACAAGCCACTGGGGTCAGGTGACCCAATTAAAATCAAACAACTGGTCAACATGACCTCATATAAGAACAAGCAACTGGATCACGTGACCTATTTTAAGAAACAAGCAACTGGCGGCAGGTGACCCCAATATCAAGAACAAGCAAACTGACAATGTAAATTAGTCAAGCGACATGAGGTCGATGAAACGCATATAAAGACCTCAACTGGGAGGTCAGGTTTACCCAATATTGAGAACAAGAATTTTGGGCCACGTGACTCATTTCAAGAACAAGCAACATACAAGCAAAAATACTAATAGACCTGAAGAAGATAAACTATCAAGTTACGCAGTGCAACAGCCTTCCCATTAGAAGAATGACAACATATTTTGTACAACAACCTGCCAAATCATCTAGTACAATCATCTGCAAAGCTCTCTTACAGATTCGCCCACAAAACCAAATATGCCGGATATAATAGGTAGGAAAGCCCAGTTTACACTCTCTTCTTCTCCATAATTCTAACCAGCATCCTCTGCCACCCTCACCTCTAGTTCTTCATAACACCAGCAAATTTAATCGAAAACTCTTATTTCCGTTAGTACGAGAAGAGGAGTCAAACGTATCCTGCCACCTCTATATATATATATATATTCGTATATACTATGATACTAATAAATAATTATAGTATATATATCTATATTATTATATACTATATACTATAATAATATTATATAATAATAATATATAGTAATAAATACCTATTATCAATTATATCCAATGTATCCATGAGCGCAACCTGCTTTTGTAATTTCGTTTGGCCAATATTAATACACCAAATAAAGAAGAAGCAACTAGGGTCATGTAAACCCAATATAAAGAATAAGGAAATGGGTAACGTAATACCCCATTATTAAGAACAAGATAATGGGTTAACCTGACCCCAATATGAAAAACAAAAACTGATAAAACAAAAGAACAAGCAACTGGAGTCAGGTGACCCCCAATATAAAGATCAAACAACTTAGTCCCATGACGCCGATCTCAAGAACCAGAACTTGGGTAGCACGTGACCCTATCTCTAAGAAAAGCACTGGGGTGGTGACCCAATATAAAGAATTATAGAAACTGACATGTCATTACAAGGAACTTGAGGTCGTGACCGTAAAACACATCACTGGGCCTCAGGCTATACGCCAATATTGCGAACAAGGAATTGGGCATCGTGACTCCAATTTCAGATTACAAGCAACTCACAGCAAAATTATAGCACCTAAAAAGAACTAATCCATCAAGTACCAGTGCACAGGGCCGCGGCTACCAAATTAGCAAGATAAACATCTTTAACACACCCTGCAAATCTCTCTACAATCATTCTCAACTCTCTTCAGATTTCGCCTCACAAACAAATCATCCGGATAATCAATAGGTAGGGCAACGCTTTTCCTCTCTCCATTCTCCATAATATCATAACACAATCCTCTGCCACCTTCACCTCTATTCTTTCATAACACCAACCCAAATAAAAATCGAAAAACTTATTCCGTTAGTAACGGAGAAGCGAGTAACGTATCCTGCCCAACCGATCTATATATATATATATATATATATATATATATATATATATATATATATATATATATATAATATATATATATATATTATATTAATATATACTATATATATAATAATATATATAATATATACTATATATTTATATATATATATATCTCCCATGTTTTGGCAACTGCTTTTGTATTTCGTTGCAAAAATTTAATACACGCAAAAATACAAGAGAAGCAACTAGGGTCAATGTAACCATTATAGAATAAGGAATGGGATAACGTAACCCATTATTAAAGAACAAGATAATGGGTTCACCTGACCTACCCCAATATAAAAAACAAAAAACTGATAAAACAAGAAAAGCAACTGGGGTCAGGTGGCCCAATATAAAGATCAACAACTGAGTCACATGACCCTTATATAAAGAACAAGCAACTTGGTCACGTGACCCTATTGTAAAGAACAAGCAAATGGGGGTCAGGTGAACAATGTAAAGAAAAGAAACTGACAATGTAAATTACAAGGAAAATTGAGGTCCGTGACCGCAATATAAAGAACAATTCAACTGGGTCAGGTTACCACCAATAATTGAGAACCAAGGAATTTGGGCCCGTGTCCAATTTTCAAGAACACGCAACTACAAGCAAAATTATAGACTAAAAGAACTAAATCCATCAAGTTACCAGTGCACAGCTTCCCAAATTAGTAGAAGATGCCAACATCTTTTACACACCCTGCCAAACTTTCTACCAATTCATTTTCAAACTCTTCAATAAGATTCGCCTTCACAAAACCAAAATCATTCGGAATATTAATAGGTTGGGCACGTTTCACTCTCTTTCTCCCTAATTCTAACACCATCCCTCTGCACCCTCACTCTAGTTTTCTTTAAACCCAGCCAAATAAAAATCGAAAAACCTATTCCGTTAGTAACGGAGATGCGGAGTAACGTATCCTGCCCACCTGCTAATATATATATATTATAACTAATAATATATATATTAATATATCTATATATATACTATATATATATATAATATATATATTATATATATATATTATATATATAATTATACATATGTATACTATAATAATATATATATATATATAATATATATATATATATTATATATATATATTATAACTATAGTATACTTATATATATATACTATATAAATTAATTAAAATTTAATAAATTTCCCCCCACACAGTTTTATTCCTGGGGCCCAAAAAAACCTTGGCCCTTTTTTTTTTTTTTTTTTTTTTGCTATTTCGTTTGGCAAATATTAAAATACACCAAAATAAAGAAGAAGCAACTAGGGTCATGTAACCAATATAAAGAATAAGGAAATGGGGTAACGTAAACCCATTATTAAGAACAAGATAATGGTTCACCTTGACCGCCAATATGAAAAAACAAAAAACTGATAAAAACAAAGAACAGCACTGGGTCAGGTGACCCCAATATAAAGATCAACAACTGAGTCACATGAAGCCTATATAAAGAACAAGCAACTTGGATCACGTGACCCCTAAATATAAAGAACTAGCAACTGGGGTCAGGTGAGCCCCAATATAAAGAACAAGAAACTGACAATGTTAATTACAAGGAACTGAGGTCCGCTGACCGCAATATAAAGAACAATCATTGGGGTCAGGTTACCCCAATACTTGAGAACAAGGAATTGGGCAGTGACTCCAATTTCAAAGACCAACGCAACTACAAGCAAAATTTAGAACTGAAAAGGACTAAATCCAATCCAAGTTACCAGTGCCAGCTTCCCAATTAGAAGATGACCAACATCTTTTACCACCTGAATTCTCTACCAATCATCTCAACTCTCTTAAGATTCCGCCTACAAAAACCAACATCATCCGATATTAATAGGTAGGACGTTTCACTCTACTTCCTTCTCCATAGTGGTCCTAACACCATCCTATGCCACCCCCACCTCTAATTCTTTCTTTCATAACCCAGCCAAATAAAAATCGAAACAACTTTTTCCGTTAGTAACGGAGAAGAGGAGTAACGTATCCTGCCACCTCTAAATATATATATACTATATATATATATATATTATATATAATATATTTAATATATATATATATTATATATATATATCTTCTCACTATATATATATATATCATATTTTATATATACTATTATACCTTATCTCCCAATGTATCTGCCAACTGCTTTTGTATTTCGTTGCCAATATTAATACACAAATAAAGAGAAGCAACTAGGTTCAATGTAACCCAATTAAAAGAAATAAAGGAAAAAAAGGTAACGTAACACCATTATTAAGAACAAGATAATGGGTTCACCTGACCCCAATTTGAAAAAACAAAAAACTGATAAAACAAAGAACGCAACTGGGGTCAGGTGACGGCCCAATATAAAGATCAACACTGAGTCACATACCCCGATATAAAAACAAGCAACTGGGTCACGTGACCCATTATAAAGAACACGCAACTGGGGTCAGTAGACCCCAAATAAACGAACAAGAGAACTGACAATGAAATACAAGGCAACTGAGGTCCGTGACCGCAATATAACGAACATCAACTGCGGTCAGTTCCCCAATATTGAGAAGAAGGAATTTGGGCCAACGTGACTCATTCAAGAAACAAGCAAATACAAGCAAAATTATAGACCTGAAAAGACTAAATCCATCAATTACCAGTGCCAGCTACCCAAATTTAGAAGACTGCCACATCTTTTTTACACACCTGCAAATTCTTACCAATCGATCTCAAACTCTCTTCAAGATTCGCCTCACAAACCAAATCATCCGCATATAATAGGTAGGCGCACGTTTCACTCTCTTCCATTCTCTAATTTTAACACATCCTCTGCCCCCTCACCTCTAGTTTCTTTCACTAACCCAGCAAATAAAAATCGAAAAACCTTATCCGTTAGTAACGGAGAAGCGGAGTAACGTATCTCCCAACCTCTATATATATATAAATATATATTATATATATACACTATTATTATATATATATATATATATATATATAATATAATATATATATTATACTATTATATATTATATATATTATATATATATATAATATATATTATATATCCCAATAATTGTGATTGGAGTCTCAAAATGGTATCGCAAATATTAATACACAAAAATAAAGAAGAAGGCAACTAGGGTCATGTAACCCCAATATAAAGAATAAGGAAATGGTGGGTAACGTAACCCCATTATTAAGAACAAGCAACTGGGGTTACACCCCTGACCGCCAATAATGAAAAAAAAAAACTGATAAAACAAGAACAAGCAACTTGGGTCAGGTAACCCCAATATAACGATCAAAACAACTGAGAGTCACATGACCCCAAATAAAGAACAAGCAACTTGGTCACGTACCCCATTATAAGAACAAGCAACTGGGGTCAGGTGAGCCCCAATATAAAGACAAGAAACTGACAATGTAAATTACAAGGAACGAGGTCGCGTGACCGCAAATATAAAGAACATCAACTGGGTCAAGGTACCCAATATCTGAGAACAAGGAATCTGGGCCACGTGACTCCAATTTCAAGAAAAGCAACTACAAGCAAAATATAGACTGAAAAGACTAAATCCATCAAGTTCCAGTGCAGCCAGCTTCCCAAATTCAGAAGATGACAACATCTTATTACACACCCTGCAAATCTCTCTACCAATCATCTCAAAACTCTCATAGATTCGCCTCACAAACAAATCAATCGGATATAATAGGTAGGCGAGCACGTTTTTCACTCTCTTTTCCATTCATCACCCATAATTCCCTAAACCATCCTCTGCACCCTCACCTTAGTTCTTTCACTTAACCCAGCAAATAAAAATCGAAAAACTTATTCGTTAGTAACGGAGATGCGG
>JABUQX010103577.1:27500-37500 GCA_015478945.1 Trachelipus rathkii
AAAGCAACTAACAAGCAAAATTATAGACTGAAAAGAAGCTAATCATCAAGTTTCACAGTGGCACAGCTACCAAATTAGAGATGACACATCTTTTACACAACCCTGCAAATTCTCTCTACCAAATCATCTCAAACTCTCTCAGATTCGCCTCACAAAACCAATCATCCGGATATAAAAGGTAGGGCACGTTTCACTCTCTTCCATTCTCACTCATTCTAACACATCCTCTGCCACCCTCACGCTCTAGTTCTTTCTAACCGCCAGCCAAATAAAAATCGAAAAACTTATTTCGTTAGTAACGGAGAAGCGGAGTAACGTTCCCCTGCCACTCTATATAATATATATATACTATATCTATATATTATATATCATACTATATATAATATATATTAATATATATATATATATATTTAATATTATATATATTATATATATATATATATTTATATATATTATATATCTCCAATCGGTATGCTGGCAACTGCTTTTGTATTTCGTTTGCCAAATATTAATACACCAAATAAAGAAGAAGCAACTAGGGTCATGTAACCCAATATAAAGATAGGAAATGGGGTAACGTAACCCATTATTAAGAACAAGATAATGGGTTCACCTGACCCCAATAATGAAAAACAAAAACTGATAAAACAAAGAAAAGCAACTGGGGTCAGGTGACCAAAATATAAAGATCAAACAACTGAGTCACATGAACCCTATATAAAGAACCAATTGGGTCCACGTGACCCTATTATAAGAACAAGCAACTGGGGTCAGTTGACCCCAATATAAAAACAAGAAACTGACAATGTAAATTACAAGGAACTGCGTCCGTACCGCATATAAGAACAATCAACTGGGGTCAGGTTACCCAAATATTGAGAACAAGGAATCTTGGGGCCACGTGACTCCAATTTCAGAACAAGCAACTACAAGCAAAATTATAGACCCGAAAAGAACTAAATCCTCCAGTTCAGTGCACAGCTTTCAAATTAGAAGATGAAACATCTTTTACACACCCTGCCAAACTCTCTCTACACTCATCTCAAACTCTCTTCAGATTCACCTCACAAAAACCAAATCATCGGATATAATCCAGTAGGGCACCCTCCACTCTCTTTTCCATTCTCCATAATTCTAACAACTCCTCTGCCACCCTCACCTCTAGTTCTTTCATAAGCCAAAAACAAAATAAAAATCGAAAACTTATTCCGTTAGTAATCGGAGATGCGGAGTAACGTATCCTGCCATCTATATATATATATATTATATATATATATATATATATAATCATATAATATATATATTATATTATATTAATATATACTATATATATATATATTATATATATATATACTATATCCCAGCATGGCAATTGCTTTTGTATTTCGTTTGCCAAATATTAATACACGAAAATAAAGAAGAAGCAACTAGGGTTATGTAGCGCAATATAAGCATAAGGAAATGGGGTAACGTAACCCCATTATTAGGAACAAGATAATGGGTCACCTGACCCCAATATGAAAAACAAAAACTGATAAAACAAAGACCAGCAACTGGGGTCAGGTACCCCAATATAAAGATCCAACACTGAGTCACATGACCCGAATATCAAAGAACAAGCAACTTGGTCAGCGTGACCTATTATAAAGAACAAGCAACTGGGGTTCAGGGACAATATAAGAACAAGAAACTGACTATGTAAATTACAAGGAACTGGGTCCGTGACCTGCAATATAGAAGAACATCACTGGGGTCAGGTTACCCAATATTGAGAACAAGGAATTGGCCACGTGACTCCAATTTCAAGAACAAGCAACTACAAGCAAATTATAGACCTGAAAAGAACTAATCCATCAAGTACGCAGTGACAGCTTCCAAATTAGAAAGATACAACATCTTATTACAACCCTGCCAATCTCTCTACAATCATCTCAAACTCTCTTCAGATTCGGCCTCCAAAACAAAATCATCCGGTATAACTGGTAGGAGCACGTTTCACTCTCTTCATTCTCCTATAATTTCTAACACATCCTCTGCACCCTCACCTTCTAGTTCTTTCATAACCCAAGCCAAATAAAAATCGAAAAACTTATTCCGTTAGTAACGGAGAAGCGGAGTAACGTATCCTGCGCACTTCTATATATATATATTATCATATATATATACATATATACTATATATCTATATATATTATATACTATATATAACATATTATATTATATATATATATTATAATTATATATATATATATATTATATTATATATATATATAAATATTATATATATATATATATATATACATATAATATATATATCATATACTATATATATATCTCCCAATGTATCTTGCCACTGCTTTTGTATTTCGTTTGCCAATAATTAATACACAACAATAAAAAAAGAAGCAATAGGGTCATGTAACCATTAAAGAATAAGGAAAATTGGGGTAAGCGTAACCCATTATTAAGACAAGAATAATGGGTTCACCGACCAATATGAAAAACAAAAACTGATAAAACAAAGAAACAAGCACTGGGCAGGTGACCCCAATATAAAGATCAAACAACTGAGTCACATGACCCTATATAAAGAACAAGCAACTTGGGTCACGTGACCCTATTATAAAGAGCAAGCAACTGGGGTCAGGTGACCCCAATATAAAGAACAAGAAACTGACACTGTAAATACAGGAACTGAGGTCCTGAACCGCAATATAGAACAATCAACTGGGGTCAGGTTACCCCAATTTTGAGAACAAGGAATTTGGGCCACGTGACTCCAATTTCAAGAACAAGCAACTACAAGCAAAATTATAGACCTGAAAGAACTAAATCCATCAAGTTACAAGTGCACAGCTTCCAAAATAGAAGATGAACAACATCTTTTTACACACCCTGCCAAATTGCTCTACCAATCATCTCAAACTCTCATAAGATTCGCCTCACCAAATCATACGGATATAATAGGTAGGGCACGTTTCACTCTCTTCCATTCTCCCATCATTCTAACACCATCCTCTGCCACCTCTCACTCTAGTTCTTTCATAACCCAGCCCAAATAAAATCGAAAAAACTTATTCGTTAGTACGGCGATGCGGAGTACGTAATCTGCCACCTCTATATATATACTACTATATATATATATATATATATATATATATATAATATATATATTTATATATATTATATATATATATAATATATATATATATATATATATCCAATGTTATCTGGCAACTGCTTTTGTATTTCGTTGCCAATATTATTACCAAAATAAAGAAGAAGCCACTAGGGTCATGTAACCCCAATATAAGCATAAGGAAATGGGGTACGTACCCATTAATTAAGAACAAGATAATGGGTTCACCTGACCCCAATAAGAAAAACAAAAAACTGATAAAACAAAGAACAAGCAACTGGGTCAGGTGAACCCAATATAAAGATCAAACAACTGAGTCACATGACCCTATATAAAGACAGCAACTTGGTCACGTGACCCATCATTTATAAAGACAAGCACTTGGGGTCAGGTGCGCCCAATTATAAAAACAAGAAAACTGACGAATACTAAATTACAAGGAACTGAGGTCCGTGACGCGCAATATAAAGAACAATCAATGGGGTCAGGTTACCCAATATTGAGAACAAGGAATTTGGGCCACGTGACTCATTTCAAGAACAAGCAACTACAAGAAAAATTATAGACCTGAAAAGAACTAAATACATCAAGTTACCAGTGCACAGCTACCAATTAAGAAGATGACAACATGCTTTTACACACCCTGAAAATCTCTCTACCAATCAATCTCAAACTCTCTTCAGATTCGCCTCACAAAACCAAATCATCCGGATATAATAGGTAGGGCACGTTTTACTCTCTTCCATTCTCCATAATTCTAACACCATCCTCTGCCACCCTCACCTCTAGTTCTTTCATAACCCAGCCAAATAAAAATCGAGAAACTTATTCCGTTAGTAACGGAGACGGAGTAACGTATCCTGCCCACTTCTATATTCTATACTATATATATATATATAATATATATATATATATATATATATATATATATATATATATATATATAAATATATATATATATATGTATATATATATATAAAATCTCCCATGTTCTTGGAAACTGCTTTTGTATTTCGTTTGCCAAAATATTATACACAAATAAAGAAGAAGCAACGGGTCATGTACCCAATTAAAGAATAGGAATGGGGTTAACGTAACCCATTATCTAAGAACAGATAATGGGCTTTCACCTGACGCCAATATGAAAACAAAAAAACTGATAAAACAAAGAACAAGCACCTGGGGTCAGGTGACCCCCAATATACAGAACCAAACACTGAGTCACATGACCCCGATATAAAGAACAAGCAATATGGTCACGTGACCCTATTATAAAGAACTAGCAACTGGGTCAGGTGCCCCAATATAGAGAACAAGAAACTGACAATGTAAATTACAAGGAACTGAGCTCCGTGACACGCAAATATAAAAACAATCAACTGGGGTCAGTTACCCAATCATTGAGAACCAAGGAATTTGGGCCACCCGTGACTCCATTTCAAGACAAGCAACTACAAAGCAAAATTTAAGACCTGAAAAGAAAAACTAAATCCATACAAGTTACCAGTGCACAGCTACCCAAATTAGAAGATGGACAACATTTTTACACACCCTGCCAAATCTCTCTACAATCATCTCACTCTCTTCAGATTCGCCTCAAAAAACCAAATCATCCGGCTATAATAGGTAGGGCACGTTTCACTCTCTTCCATTCTCCATAATTCTACCACCATCCTCTGCCACCCTCATCTAGTTCTTTCATAACCCCAGACAAATAAAAATCGAAAAAACTTATTCCGTTAGTACGGCGAAGTGGAGTAATGTATTCTTACCACCATTAATATATATATATACTAATATATATAATATATATATATTATATATATACTATATATATTAATATATATATATTATATATAATATATATATATATATATAATATCCCAATTATTGGCGACTGCTTTTGTATTTCGTTTGCCAAATTTTAATACACCAAAAATAAAGAAGAAGCAAAACTAGGGTCATGTAACCCAATATAAAGAATAAGGAAATGGGGTAACGTAAACCCATTATTAAGAACAAGATAATGGGTTCACCTGACCCAATATGAAAAACAAAAACTGATAAACAAAGACAAGCAATTGGGTCAGGTGACCCCAATATAAAGATCACACAACTGAGTCACATGACCCTATATAAGAACAAGCAACTTGGTCCACGTGACCCTATTTATAAAGACAAGCCAACTGGGGTCAGGTACCCGCATATAGAACAAGAACTTGACAATGTAATTACCAAGGAACTGGTCCAGTGGACGCAATATAAAAGAAAATCACTGGGGTAGGTTACCCCAATATTGCGAATAAGAATTTTGGCCACGTGACTCCAATTTCAAGAACAAGCAACTACAAGCAAATTTATACCTGAAAAGAACTAATCCATCAAGTTACGCCGTGCATAGCTACCCAAATTAGAAGATGACAACATCTTTTACACACCCTGCCAAATCTCTCTACCAATCATCTCAAACTCTCTCAGATTTCGCCTCACAAAACCAAATCATCCGGATATAATAGGTAGGGCACGTTTCACTCTCTTCCATTCTCGCATAATTCTACACCATCCCCTAGCACCCTCACCTCTAGTTCTTTCATAACCACCAATAAAAATCGAAAAACTTATTCGTTAGTAACGGAGAAGCGGAGTAACGTATCCTGCCACCCTATATATATATTATATTATATATATATATACTATTATATATATATATATAATAATATATAAATATATATATATATTATATAATTATAATTTATAATATATATATATATATATATATCATTTATATATATAATATATATATATATTATATATATATTAATATATCTCCAATGTATCTGGCACTGCTTTTGTATTTCGTTTGCAAAATATTAAAATTGAATAAAGAAAGAAGAACTAGGACATAGGTAGTAATATAAAGAATAAGGAAATGGGGTAACGTAACCCCATTATTAAGAACAAGATATGGGTTCACCTGACCCGAATATGAAAAACAAAAAACTGATAAAACAAAGAACAAGCAACTGGGGTCAGGTGACCCCATATAAAGATCAAACAACTGAGTCACATGCCCCCTATATAAAGAACAAAACTTGGGTCACGTGACACTATTATAAAGAACAAGCAACTGGGGTCAGGTGACCCAAATATAAAGAACAAGATGACAATGTAAATTAAAAGGAACTGAGGTCCGTGACCGCATTATAAAGAACAATCAACTGGGGTCAGGTTACCCAATATTGACAAGGAATTTGGGCACGTGACTCCAATTTAAGAACAAGCAACTTACAAGCAAAAATTATTAGAACCTGAAAGAACTAAATCCATCAACTTACCAGTGCACAGTACCCAATTAGAAGATGACAACATCTTTACACACCTGCAAATCTCTCTACAATCTCAAACTCTCTTCAGTTTCGCCTCACAAAACCAAATCATCGGATATAATAGGTAGGGCACGTTTCACTCTCTCCCATTCTCCATAATTCTAACCCCATCCTCTGCCACCCTCACCTCTGTTCTTTCATAACGCCCAGCCAATAAAATCGAAAAACTTATTCCGTTAGTAACGGAGAAGCGGAAGTAATATCTGCCCACCTATTATATATATACTATATATATATATATATATATATATATATATATATATATATTATATATATATATCTATATCTATATTATATTATATATATTATATATATACTATTCCCGAATGTATGCTGGCAACTGCTTTTGTCTTTCGTTTTTGCCCAAATTTTTAATACCCAAAATAAAGAAGAAGAAACTAGGGTCATGTAACCCATATAAAGATAAGGAAAAATGGGTAACGTACCCCATTATTAAGAACAAGATAATGGGTTTACCTGACCCCAATATGAAAAAACAAAAAACTGATAAAACAAAGAACAGGCAACTGGGGTCAGGTGAACCCAATATAAAGATCAACAACTGAGTCACATGACCCTATATAAAGAACAAGCAACTTGGGTCACGTGACCTTATTATAAAGAACAACTGGGGTAACGTGACACCAATATAAAGAAAAGAAATGAACATGTAAATCTACAAGGAACTGGGAGGTCGTGACGCAATATACAAGAACCAATCAACTGGGGTCAGGTTTACCCCATTATTGAGAACAAGATAATGGGTTCACCTGACTCCAATTATCCAAGACACAAGCACTAAACAAGCAAAATTATAGACCTGAAAAGAACTAAATCCATAAGTTACCAGTGCACAGCTACCCAAATTAGAAGATGACATAACATCTTTTACACCCTGCCAAAATCTCTCTACCAATCATTCAAACTCTTCATAAGATTCGCCTCACAAACCAAATCATCGGATATAATCAGTAGGCGCACGCTATCACTTCTTCCATTCTCCTAATTCTAACACATCCTCTGCACCTCACCTCTAGTTCTTCTCATAACCCAGCAAATAAAAATCGAAAAACTTACTCCTTAGTAACGGAGAAGCGGAGTAAAGTATCCTGCCCACCCTATATATTATATATATATATAATATATATATATATATATATATATATATGATATATCTATATATATATATATATATAAATATATAATATTATATATATATATATATATCTATATCATACTATATATATATATATTAATACTCCCAATGTAACTGCATGCTTTTGTTATTTCGTTTTGCCAAATATTATACACCAAAATAAAAAAGAAGCAACTAGGGTCATGTAACCCCAATATAAAGAATAAGGAAAAGGGGGTAAACCCATTATTAAGAACAAGATAATGGGTTCACCGACCCCAATATGAAAACAAAAAACTGATAAAAAAGACCAAGCAACTGGGGTCAGGTGACCCCAATATAAGATCAAACAACTGAGTCACATGACCCTATATAAGAAACAAGCAACTTGGGTCACTGACTATTATAAGACAAGCACTGGGTCAGGTGACCTCCAATATAAAGAACAAGAAACTGAACATGTAATACAGGATGCAGTCCGTGACCGCATATAAAGAACAATCAATGGGTCAGGTTACCCGCAATATTTGAGAAATAAGAATTTGGGCCACGTGACTCAAATTTCAAGAACAGGCAACTACAAGCAAAATTATAGCCGGAAAGAACTAAATCCATCAAGTTACCAGTGCACAGCTACCCAAATAAGAAGATGACAACATCTTTTACCAACACCCTGCAAATCTCTCTACCAATCATCTCAAACTCTCTCAGATTCGCCTCAGCAAAACAAATCATCCGGATATCAATAGGTTAGCGGCACGTTTCACTCTTCTTCCATCTCCATAATTTAACACGCATCCTCTGCCACCTCACCTCTAGTTCTTTCATACACCCAGCCAAATACAAAATCGAAAACTTATTCCGCTTAGTAACGGGACGCGAGTAACGTATCCTGTCCACGCTATATATTATATAAATATATATATTTATCTATATATATATATATATTATATATATATATATATTATATATATATAATACTATATATATATATAATATATATATATATATATAATAATATAATTATATATATTATATATCCCAATAATTGTGGCTACTGCTTTTGTATTTCGTTTGCCAATATTAATACACCAAAATAAAGAAGAAGCAACTAGGGTCATGTAACCCCAATATAAAGAATAGGAAATGGGGTAACGTAAACCCATTATTAAGAACAAGATAATGGGTTCACCTGAACCCAATATGAAAAACAAAAACTGATAAAACAACAGACCAAGCAATGGGGTCAGGTGACCCAATATAAGACTCAAACAACTGAGTCACACGACCAATATAAAGAACAAGCAATTGGGTCATGTAACCCCAATATAAAGAAAAGCACTGGGGTCAGGTGGCCCCAATATAAAGAACAAGAAATTGACAATGTAAATTACAAGGAACTGACGGTCCGTGACCAATACTACGAACAATCAACTGGGTCAGGTACCCAATATGAGCAAGAATTTTGGCCACGTGATCCCCATTTCAAGACAAGAAAAACTACAAGCAAATTATGAACGCTAAAAGAACTAAATCCATCAAGTTACTAGTGCACAGCTACCCAAATTCAAACCCATCCTTTTAAACACGCTGCCAAATCTCTCTACCATATCATCTCACAACTCTCTTCAGCAATTCGCCTCACAAAACCAATATCGCGGATCTAATAGCGTTAGGGCACGTTTCACTTCTTCCATTCTCCATAATTCTACCACCATCCTCTGCCACCTCCTCTAGTTCTTTCATAACCCCAGCGAAATAAAAATCGAAAACTTATTCCGTTAGTAACGGAGGAGCGGAGTAACGTATCCTGCACACCTCTAATATATATATAAATTTAATAAATTATACATAAATCTATATATATATATATATATATAATAATATATATATATATATATATATATATATATATATATAAATATGCTATAGGGAGGCTACACCCCCCTTACTATAATAATTATGTATACCACCATTGTAAGGATAGAAATCTTTTGTGTAAAATAATTGTAACGGTCTTATGTTTATAATTCAAAATACTTGTGAGGGCGAATGACGGGCGCTCAGGGGGAAGGCCTAAGAGAAAGGATCTTGGGAGAAAGGCAGTCTGTCTTGAGTGAGAGAAGAGAAGACATGTGTGAGGGTGCCGGCACGGCAGGCCGGCACCTTCAAATTATATTAAACATTCCTTAATATACCGATCTTAATTGTGAACTTTTACTGTGATTCGTGAGAGACAATATTAATTAATCGAAGCCCCATGTTATAGAAGAAGGGGCAATTAAGAAAGACTTAGCGCAGAAAAAAGCCAGCTAAGATTATAATTCGATTAACCTGTCTC